>JAHLJT010002406.1:124995115-125028770 GCA_031308135.1 Acheta domesticus | reverse complement strand
CGACACGCCTCCCCACCACGCGCATTCCGTGCTTCCCGCCACGCCTCCCAGCCACACCATCGCACCACGGCTCCCCGCCGCGCATCCCCGCCACGCCTCTCCGACACGCCTCCCCGCCGCGCATCCCCGCCACGCCTCCTCGCCAAGTCTCCCCATCACGCCTCCCCGACGCGTCCCTATGCCGTTAGCCCGCCGCGGGCGGCCGGAGCGCCACTCCCCCTGAGTAGCTCCCGCCGCGTGCGCCGCCGCCATCGCCCACCGCGTCACAATTTTCGTAATGCAGCGCCCGCTGAGCCGACGGCTGCTGCCCCCTGCTGCCCCGCCCATGTGCTGCAGGCAGCAACTTCTGCTTCCCGCGAAAGCTCCTGATCTCTCTTGCGAGATGACTCACTCGTATCACGCACGAAATGAAAAGATAGCTTTAATGCACTGACATATTTCAGAGATTGGTTGTAAATATGCTGCGCGTTAAGATTCAATAAAGATCATCAGTTAAGACAAACGAGTAGAATTGCAGATAATAGTACAGATTATCATAAAATTATAGTTTTAAACCTTTGCAATTATCATAATATAAGCAAATAATAACACGTAACTAAAAAGAAATAATAATGATGTCCTTTATTTCGATCTAAAATCACATATCTGGGAAGTACCACAATATCAATTCAAATTTTTAAAGATTAAAGTGAACGCACGTCATACATTTCATTTAATACGTTAGTATTGATACACTATATCGATTGAAACTAGTGACGCTATTCATGGAGTGGTTATAACGAACTTCTTATATTGTTAAGGTTGAACATCTACCGTAATAATTAACACTTTGAAAAAGGATTCATTTTTAGTTTCACATTTCGGTAGATATTTACCAAGGAATTCTAATGAAACGTTTCTTCTACGTGTGAAATTTCTCTTTTTATTATTTCAAGGTAGTAAACAAGTACTACTACACTACAATGTGTTCTTTTCGGAACTTCTGAATTGAACATTTCTTTCAACATTAATGAAAACTTCGTAGCTTACTTCGTAGAATAATTCTTCTGTTATCTATTAAATATACCTTTTTCAACAACACTATTTCTACGCATTTTCTATCTGTAAAATTCGTATTATATGTGAAAAACATCTGTTGGGCCAACAGTTTTGTGACGCAAACATTTCCCTCGGCGTACTTTTTTATCTGTAGAACAAACCACATACGTGGACTTCAATCTCCCGAACACACCGCCAGGCTGCTCTCCCGAGTTCACATCAATGCCATTAATTATATTTCCTATTGGCGTCCAGTTAACGGCAGATTTACCTACTTTAATTTATTGACGTCATTAAATGGAATTTATCAAATTAGATCTAATTACTATCTATAATAACCAATGCCAAAGGTTTACGAGGTCGTGCGAAATGAAACGTAAATGTTTTATTGAGTCCTAAAATGCATTTTGAAAACTGATCTGATACCGATAATGCTAACCTACATTGAAGGTTCGTCTCCAATAAAATGTCTCCTGCATTTCAAACGTTTGAAAGAGGCGGACAATAAAGCGCATATTCCAGTGTAGTTGAGGGGTAAGGCGAGAAATGCTAAGGCAGGGACATTGCGGCTTTCAGAGAATGATATCTTTAAAAATTACGTGAGTGCACTTTGTGATATTTAAATATTTCTTGACTGCACCCATTCATTAAAAGATATAATATTATAATCAATATAAATTTATATTGTATTTATTATCAGTTGGTCTATATTCACATCAATCCGTGAGCAAGACGTGAATTGAGATTATTATGTATGCATTGAGATAATTCATTTTCAATGCTTCATCGTTGTCTGTATTGTTTTCTTCTGAGTCAAGGATGCATTCAGTATGCACATTATTTTGCTTTGCAATTAATTTAGAAAACTGAGTAATGATTTTTTACCCACTTCCAAACAATAGATGAATTAAATTTCAATATGTTTAAACAAAATTAGTAAACGGATGTCCTAGATTGAATATTACACGCTTCTAGGGCATGTAGGGACGGAAGATGATCATTTTTTTCCAATGAATATGTGGGAAACGTCAAATAACGAAGTTACACGCATACAGACTAAAGCGATTAAAGAGATTTCGTCTACCTCTCAAACAGCAGTGCACTAAGAGTTTCCATCGAATTATGAGTGTACCACATGTGTAATTTGTAAGTATGATATGAAATTTCCTATGACATTTCCATTGTTAAAGGGTGATTATCTTCAGGCTCTCATACACGCCCTAGAAGTTTGTAACACATATCCTGGGACATCTTGCAGAAAACCTACGTGCAGGGAATTGGCCCATGGTTTCTGGCTAGTCACTGTCCAGTCTCTTCTATCGAGAAAAATAAAAACACTTGTAAAACATATCCCACCGTGCAGTCCAATAAAGCGCGGAAAGTCTGTGAAGTTGTGGCTCGGGCGGCGCACTCGAAAAGATTTCGTGTAACTTGCACTGGTTCGGTGAAGTGGACGGGCGTTCGCGTGCGGCGCGGCGGGCGGGACGCGGGACGCGGTCGTCCGCGAGGCCGATGAGGCAGCGCTCCCTCATGCGTTATTCGCAACGTTTGAAAAGCGCCTCGGCGCAGCGCGTTTCTCAGGGCGTTCACGCGACGGCGCGTGCCCCGCTCGCGAGCAGCTCCGCCAGTCACGTGGGCACCGCCCTTTAACTCCTACTTCGTCTCGGATCTAGGAATTCTGAGGTAGTGCGTACGTTTGTAATGTGATTAAGAAATATTATATTGTAGTCTGCTAGCATCCGGTACGTTTGCTGTGAGGAAGAAACTTTGTTTAATCAACCACTTGGTACAATAAGCACGTCGTTGCTACCAAAACGCACATATCTCTCCCTAGTCTGTTACCTGCAGTCTAGTTCAAAATATGGTGTGCCCAAGGCTTGCAGTATGAATGTAATTAGAACATGGTTGACAATTAATAGTTAGAAATATGACGTATTAATCTATAAGGAAATTTTAATAACCATTCATCTTTTAGTTGGTTTCGTCTTAAAGAAGAACATACTCGAGATCTGGCGTATTAAACTCCTGCCTTTCGTTGAGAACGTAAAATCAATATTCTCTCACTAATGTGGACATTTAATCCTCCAAACTGATATTGATGTATTTCATTTTTTCCGAATGGAATGAGATATTGCAGTTAGAATTAAAATATACAGAAAGCTAATTGCAAACATTACATAAAATCTACGTTGATGCTTTGAAGAAACAACAAAAAAGTTCAATGGGTTCATTGGGCTTTTCAAAAAATGCTCAAAAGCTCATTGGCCTTGTTATGCGGTCAAGTCAGCACTAAATGACAACGTACAACTCCTTTTTATATTGCATCTTGTTTCATAACTTCGAACTGCGATCTCGTTCTCAAGAATTTATTGATTCAAGAGAGCTGTGTTTACTCATTCGTAAAAAGATAAGAGAGTTTACGTCACTCAAGAGGCAACTAAGTTCAGTGAAAAAGATGAGAAAGCTTTAAAACCGGGAATGCAATGACGCACTGTGACAAACAAGACTACAAATACGTATCTGTATCATCCCAGAGACAACTTTAATCTAATTTTAGACACAAATGCCATTTCCTAACAGGATGTCACGTACAATTTTCAGTAAAATGAGAAGAAAAATAAGAAATATTCGCTATGAAAAGAAAAAAAAACTTGTAATCAGTTATTCTAAATTATTACTGCATGTCATTAAGAAATCCTTCTAATTTTTAGTAAATATGCGATATTGTTAGAACATCTGCTGCCCCGGTGAGTTTACTTCCATTTTTTACTAAAGCCAGTAATTCATTGGTCTGTTGGTCGCTAACAAATTCATCGAGTTTCGTGCCGGTTTGAACTTCGTGTTCTTAACCGCTAGGTTGGTTCCTCCCTCCACCTTGTCTTTTCTTGTACGAACGGTGGTCTACTACTTACTCATGTCTGTGAAAGTCACGCGACCTGACTACTGAGTAGTCAAACTGCATCGGCATTTGAGTCGCACACAGGTCAACTACCTTCGCTGATCTTGACATCCCGGTTTTCCCGTCGGGTGCCGACCTCCTCTCTCCCTCGATTCTCCCTCCTTCGTCCGCCATTGTTGTACCTTTCATTCCTCACATCTCCTTCCTCTCGTCTGATTATTTATTTACATATTGCCAAAAACAATCATAATAATGTCACTTCTGGTGGACAAGGTATAATCTACTCCGGTTTTATCGAGCTCAGGAGTCCCCTACTCCTCGTTTGAGTTTGTGTAGTTTCATTACGAGTAAGGTAAAAACGACGGTTGTTAGCAACATTTTAAAAAAGAAATACCAGCTCTAACGTCAAACTATGGAAATGACTATTTCATAGACAAAAAAAGCTACAGGTTTGATTTAATGATTCCACTAGAAAAAAAAAACCTCCACTCCTCCATTTACGATGGAAATCTATCTACAACTCTTCATAATTAACAGTCTCGTATTCTCGATTGTTTCTTCATTCTAGTACTCCGTCCACGCGTTAAATTCATCGGCGCGACGTGGCGCGTTTGCACTCCCGCCACGCTCGCCAGCCACGCCCTCCCCTGAGCCACGTTCTGTGCCAACCCTACGCCCCTCCCCCTTCGCCCCGACAGCGAGCACGCGCCAACACTCAGCAGCTCTCGGGACCTCGTCCATTCGACATCAAAGCCCTTCGTGGAACTGTATGTCGAGTTCATAGTATATGTGCAAACAAGCTACTAATTCTCAGAAAAAATGTTTATTTTATGGAAGTTGATTTTTTATAATGTTTCTTTTCAATAAAATTTTAATGTTTTGTTGGCATGTTTGTTGCTTTTAAGAAATTATTTATTTTATATTATTTATGTGCGAATGTAGTGAAGTATTTATTCTGCTTGCAATCAAAAATACATTTAGATATGTAAATATGGTTTATAAGTTAATATATTTTTATGGCAGAAGTGATGGAAAATGTTATCTAATTTTGCGATTTGTTTCGAATAATCAGACTTACAAAGCAAAAATTCAACTTTTCATGCAAACGTTTTGCCTGCAAGGTCATAGATCATCACCAAAAGTCGTGCATTAAAGTAAAAAAAAACGGGAATATACGCATAATAACTGCCTAAGTGATTGGATTTTATGCACGTTTAGAAGTAAAAACTATTCTACACATTCCATTGTGAAGGCAGGAAACGGCGGTTTGTCACCTCCGTTGATGTAGCATGACGAATATTAGTGTAAACGTTTGTTAAAAATGAATAGTGAGCATGCAAAGAGTGGAAAACGTTCATCTTATTCTATGTGCATTCTGGGTTCAAAAATATTTGATGGAATAAATTATGTGAAACAATTAGAAACTACATATATCTATTTATTATATAAGTAATAATAATAATAACAATAATAATAAATATAATAATAAGTAATGAGAAAAGGATATAGGGGGAATATATTTTTATATTGATGCAATACGTACCACATTTTAAATTCATTGCGAAAGAAACACCAAAGTAAACACTATTTCTTATCCTAAGATAAAGGATTTCTCATCCTGCACTTTCATTGGACCAAATCCCTACCTCCGTCACTCATCACCTTTTGTTATCTGAGACAAGGCTTTCCAAACCGTCCACATCTCAAACTCGGTTTCAAACCTCGCCAACCCCAAACCTCACAAAACATTGCAACACGATTTCCAAGCAGTGCTTTCCTCCACGCACTCTCACACACATCCAGCCAACCATTCACACCCCGCCTCCGGCATTCGCTGCGGGAGGCACATGCGCACACAGAGACTTGGTGGGACGCATGCACGGCGGCGGGCGCGCGCTTCGACGCCGGGCCGAGTCGGCGGCGAGGACGCCGCCGCGTGCGGCGCGCCGCCCCGCCAGCCCGCAAATGCGCGGTCCGCGGCGCGCCCACGCGCGGCGCCACCGTCGCCCTCCCGCCGCCGCCGGGGCGCGGCGCTCCCACCCGCGCCCGCCTCGAGCCCCGCCCCCGCTGCTCCGCCCGTTATCGGGCGGCGTTATCACGGGGCCGGCGCGGCCGACGGGGCGGTTGGGAGGTGGCGACCGGGCCCGCTCCCGTGCTCACTGCCCGGCTCATTTACCCAACTTCTCAAGATGCACTACGAATGTGTTTAATTTATAGTGCGATTTTTCTAAATCTGCCCCTCAAGCTCCTATGGCCACGATATCACACGACATTTCGCGTCTTTCTCCGTCGTACCGCTAGAAGTCGCGCAAACGCAAGAACTGCTTGATACGGTCGCGATCATGCGATACCTGACGGCACAACTGGGAACGTCGTGAAATACTGTGACATATTCCTTCGTGAAGACGGGCCTTGAGGGGCAAAGTAAAAAATCGTAGTATAGGTATACACTCTAAAAAGTCTAGACAATAATCTGATTATTTTAGGTATACACTGTGCTTATCATTTCAAGACTTGTGACTGCTATCTTGGGCTCTCTATTAAGGATGTTTCTTTGCTATGCATAATTGATTTCTTAAAAAGTGTTGTTTCTCACTACCACATTTAGTAGTAGTACATGGCAGAGGTTCGGCCTGCTATCGGACGACGATATCATGGGGTAGACCCGGCGGACACTAGCTCGCGGTCGGCGGGGGATGAGTTTGGTTAAACGTTCAAGGGTGATCTCTCGTGCTCACTGCTCCTCTGCCTTACCCAAGCTCAAGACACTTCCAGCTATGCCAAGGTTGTTTTGTCGCCACCGAGCAATTCTTATTGTTGCTAACAGAGGGGCGTTGGAATATACTTTTTCAGAGCGACAATAAGTTTAGCCTATTACTATTTCATTATACACTTCTGCTGACAGTCCACCAAGCCTGTTACCGCTTCATGTTTCTTTATGTTTCTGTATGTAATTTATTTCTTAAGAAGTGTTTTTGTCAGTGTCGCATATACAGAACAGTAGAGGCTCGGCCTGCTATCATGCAGCGTTTATGAACGTTATCAGGGCGCGAACGCTGGCTCGCGGGCGGCAGCGGGGGTATAGGGACGTCTGCGCTTGCGTCAGTGAGCCGCGCCTCTCCCATGTGTCTCTCCCACCGTCCAAGCCTACAAGTCGCTTCCGCTTCAGTTCTTCCACCTCCATAGACCCTTTCAGACCCGGCGTCCAGTGGGCTGGACACAACTTTCAATTCTTTTGACACTTTATTGCGTCAGAATAGTTTGCGATCAATTGTCGCGATCAATAGTTCGCGATCATTGTTCTGAACGTCAATTAGAAACCTTATTAGTTACAATTATTGTGTTGAATGCGACGAGTAATAATGTCGTCCATCGGTAAGAACAGAAAAAAAATCAGGTCTGAAAGGGTTAATAGTACTACCCATTCATTAAAAGTTGTGCTCAACAATCGAATAATTGTATAATTTCTGCTGTCAATCTTAAATTTCTGTGTTGGTTTTAAAGTCTAGCAATCGGTGACAAAAGATATCAGACACTTTGCTTTATTTAATCTGGTACCATTCAATGGTTCATGTCTATGGGTAATTTATTAAGTAATATTTGTCACTTCCTTATTCATGGAATGTGGTAGTGGCTCCAACCTGTTATCGGGCAGAGTTATCGCGGTCCACCACTGCTGATTCACGGAGGGGGCAGGGGTCGGCAGTACAAGAATTTGGTTCCCGGCACATGTGCTGCTCTGACGCACCAAATCTGACGCTTTTACGAATCTGGTCCCTGCAACTCTTCCTCTCAGACTCATCAATCCGGAAACGTTGGTAGCTTTGCTAGGGATTGCAGGGCGGCCCCATCCCAGATTAATTGCAGAGACGAAGAGCGTTGCGGTCCTACATATCCGGATGTCAGTCTGACGGGTGCAATCAACGGGGAGGGGGTACAGAAGCACCAAAAGCGCAGGTGGCAGTTTGGGGGGTGAGTTGATTCACCCCGGTAAGGAACGATGTGCATTTCAATTTAGCTTGCCACCCGAGGGTGCAGAAAATATTTGAGAGGGGGAACGGATGTTCAACAATAGTATATGTACAACGAAGAACTGCACCAAGTTCCAGCAACGAACACACAGTAGATATCTATGTCTATCTATCCATATGTTTGTGTGTGTGTGTGTGAATACTGCGTGTTTGTTAATTGTACAAGGTGCAGTCCTTCGTCGTAATGGGAGATCAACACAAAATGCATTGTGGTTCATCTCTGCTTACATCAGAATTCAAAAAACCGTCCAACAATACTTCTTATACAATTTAAGTTACTCTTTCTGATGTACAGTTTTTACGAGTAACTCAGAAACAACAACATATCCCGCATTCAATCTTGATTCCTACAAGACCAATTCAAATCCCTTTAACTGCTATATTAGTCCATCTTATCCACCCCCAACTGCCCCAACTACCAGGAACTGTACTCTTAATCTAATACTATTTAAAGAAAAAAAACAATTTCGACTTAAGAATGGCCGCATCCTTCCATATCCTTAAATTTGTATATAATAATGCCACACCTAATTCTCCCAAGACAAACTTAACGAACAATAAGCAATACATTTAAAAAAGAGATAGCATCGGACAGCAAACTGGCCGCGTAATCAGAGGCCGATGTGACAATCCTGGGTCGCCGTATTTAACGCCTTCGCCGCCGCTCCAGTCGTACCGTTCCTTCCGCTTTAGACGCCAAGTCGGTCAGTGCCGTGCTTCTATTCCGTGCCACTTCCAGACGAAATGTATCTTCATGAATGTCGATCATCGAGTTCATTATATTTCATAGTTATGAATTCCTCATACACGATTTGATAGTGGCTCACTATCGAGCGATGTTGTCAGGAGCCGTTGAGTCGACCCTGGGCATATCTATCGTTATCGCTCGCTGTCGCGGTAGAATCGTTCTTGCTCCTATGTTCATGTTCATTCCTAAATCACTCCCGACAGACTCTCTGGTACCATTAGGTCCATGCATCATCATATCCGGAGTAAATTAGCCTAAACGGTACGTATACATGAATGATATTTCAATTAGTACCCAAAAATTCTGCTATTTTTTCTAAACAAAATTATGTATATTTTATACGTGTAACATTTCGGTAAGCTTTTTCAGAAGCAAATCTAAACATTTCGTGTAAAGCGGCTACGCTCGGTTTAACCGTCCAATTTATTCCATTTTATTTCTTGTTCTACCGAAGATGTTTTCATGAAATAAATTATGCTGCAACTGTTGATAGTTCTGCCAGTCTGGCGTAAACAACATGTTGCAATGCTATCTTGATTCTTCTTTGTTTGCATTTTAGTATCCATGTATTGATGAATGATCCGGATTTTTGCCTATTCATTGCCAAGCGTTGAAATGAAATTCCTGTGAGTTACATTTAATTTACACAGCTTTCCTTATATATATATATATATATATATATATATATATATATATATATATATATATATATATGTATATATATATAGAAAGCTGATATTTTCGGATTAGGTTCAGGACCCTATTTACAATAATATTGATTACAATAAATTTCCTACGTTCAAAAACATAGAGATATAAGTGTTTAACTTAAAAAAATGTTCAATTTTAAGCACATAATTTTAAGAATTATTTCACAAAAAATATAACAGTAAATAATTTCAAAGTTGTCTAATACTTAGGTAACTATATGATCTAAAAGCAAGATATTTTTAGTGTGGATAATAAAGAATATAGTGTGGAGAAGGCACAAACTCTGGAGAGGAATCTACAAAAATTATTAACAAAAAATCTGTTCAAAGAGTAATGAAATTGTATTTAAGGATAAATTCAAATACTGAAATTTCGATTTCGGGGAGTTTCCACTTTAACTAAACTTTTGAAATAACAAAACCAAACATCAAGGAGATATTATTTTATTTTTGCTTATAGTGTTAATAATAAACCTCTGATACATTGAACAAAAATGCTTGAAATTATTTCAGACGATTCAGAAGTTCACTATAACCGGGTCGATTGTAATCCACTACTGAGGCAGTCTTACTTTTATTCTCGTTAAGCACAAAAAGGTAACGAACCATTTTATTGCAATGATTTTGTGACCTTAATAAAAACAGACTCGGTATTTTTATAAAAATTTATTTCTTTTTGACCCTTCATCTTATTTGTTTTATAAATCTGAAGAATGTAATAACATTTATATTCAAATGATATAGAATTATATGTCATTATATATCATGTCTACTAAAGTAATGCATTAGGAGGTATTGAATCATAATAATAAAACAAATTGTAACGTACCTACTGTCCTACTGCCCAGGTTTGTTGACCCATCATAAACAAACATTTTGATAAGTAAATTGTCATTGGTATGAATAAAACCAGGTCAAGTATACATCATCTGGTCAACTAGAATGACACAAGTAACTTTTTTAAAAATTGTTTACAGGTTCTTAGAGTTTACATATATTGATATATAGAAAATCATTTTTTAAAAATTAGCACGTTTACATCAGAGTACATCAGAATGTATAACAATATTGTATTAGTAACTTCATCAGTAAACTAGTCGGTTTTGCTTTTAGCCATGAAGGAAATTTTGAAACGATTCCTCCTTTTTAATACTTCTCATAAATGTTTATTTAACCTCCGTAAATATTATCTACATGTTATTATTGCATCAGAATATTCATAACTAAATCACGTGTAATTCACAATAAAATCAACATATTCACAACTAAAAATGAAATAAAATTTAATAAGTTGTATCCATGGGCACCACGCGCGGTCTAAAGGAAACTTTTAGATTTAGAAGAATTTTCATGTAATTTGACTGGTCAGTTTCACGACTCGAATAAGTGATATCAATTTCTGATTTTCATTATAGTCCAAGTATTGCCAGAACAAATTTAAAAGTCAGAAAGTTTTTCGTCTCTGATAAATACTGTAGTCAGAAAAATTCACTTAATAATAAAATAAAGGCTTTTAAGGAATTGTTTTTTTAAATTTCTCTGTGGTGCTTGTGAGACACAAAACCATGTATTGTGATTTACCCCGAACTACGAAAAATGAAGAATTGTGAAAATACGTCACATACAGTTTTTACTTTTTTTCGAAAATAAATTAATTTAATGTTACCAGAATCGATCTAATTTGGTATAAATTAAATAAAAGTATTAAGGAAATATACTTTTTTCCCTTATTGTCCTACTGTACATAAACGTTCTCTAGCGGAGGAATCTTTTGCCACCCACGTCTTCCCATTCCCCGCTGTTCCACTCTTCCACCGCCCTTGCGTTGCCCTCGAGGTCGTCCAGGTGATTAATTCGTGCGCGGAAAGGACCTGTTGAAAATTGGCGGACGCGATGAAAAATGAGGATGGGCAGCTCGGCTATGGCGTTGGCGGCGGCAGTGGAGGAGGCAGAGGACTCGAGCCCTGCTGTCAGCCGATGGTTGTCAGGTGTCGCGTGTCACTTGCTTGTCCTCCCCTTGTCCCCAATTCACTTCTCCAAGAAGCTGTTGGCTGTGTCGAGCCATGACCGCTACGCGACAAGGGATTGTCCTCCAGGAATCGATCGTCGAATGGAGTCTCCCGAGAAATGTCGATATTGAGCAAATAAATTATGGTTATTAGATTCAGGAACGTACGTGATAGTAGGTCTTTATTAGTAAGTCTTTGTAAGAGAAAGGCATATTTTGTATGTAAATGAGAAAGAGAATGGGAGAGTAGAGACCGAGAGGGTGTGAGGGAGTGTGTTTTTTCTAGAAAACTTAGGATATAAAGTAGTTGAAAGGTAAATTGTAGTAATTAAAGTTAGTTTCATTTGTTTGAAGTAATAATTTCATTAATTAAATTAATATTTCTCAGTATTACATACTAAAGAAGAATTTAATCCTTAATTGCCAGTTCACCTCCAATCTTTCTTAAGAAAAATGGACACACCAAATATTCTTTAATATTTTCAGTAAATGTATATAAGGGGAATAGCTACTTCTGAGATTCGAGTAACCTAAGCCTGAATCATTTTCATTGAAAAATATAGTTTATTCATTGTAAAAATCAATAAATTGAATGAATGTTCTTCACTCTCAGAAAAACAGAAAAAGACTTGTTCTGCCTTTGTTGCGTTGAAAATTGAAACGAAACCGTGTCTAACACAGGAGTCAACCGAAGACTAAAAACGTAGAGATAAATGTTGGAATACATATATTACGATTCCACAAAAAATATTTATTTTCAATAAAAAGTTATATTAATTTGTTTAGAAATTTGCATCTAATTATTGCGTGTATTAAAACGTAATAGCACAGTATCGAATCGTGACCGAATGATTCTAAAGAATTCTAATATTTAATTGCACAGACAAAATAACTGGTCATTGAGATAAAGTTGATTGCACCATTAGACGTTGGGAAGCATTCATAGTTGTTTTAGCCCCATTACACTGTAGTACATTCAAAAGGTTTCCGAATAATGTTGAGAAAGTTCATTCCACGTGAATGTTATTCCTTATTCACTTCTCTCCAATTTACGATATAAGCCTTTTTTAAAAGGTCTTACCTAGTTAAAAAATGTATGGAAAAACATGGAGATTTTAAATAATTGTTCCTCGATGTAGCAAATTCTGACATTTTCACTGGAAAAGTCGCTCACCCAACAAAATAGTTTTTTAGTGGAATCTGAGCATCCTCGTTCATATTCAGAGTTCTTGTAAGGGGAAGCACTATTCGTTGGAGGCGGTCGCACCGCGAAAGGGCGACGAGAGACGCCGCGGGGCGAAGAGGGGCGAAGAGAGGCGATGCGGGGCGGGGCGGGGCTTGGCGACGCAAGGGGCGTGGCGGGGCGCGGCGGGGCGTCGCGGGGCGACACGGAGCGACGCAGGGAGTCGAGAGGCGCCTGAAGCGGGCGCCGCCGCGCCGCGCCGATTCAATAAGCCGATGCTTGGCATTCCTCGCCGCATACTCCCGTCTGCGCGAGGGCTTCAGTTTACTTTAAATTTCATAAGTATTTAAAATTTGTTATTGGCTGCAGCCGCCGGGAAAGCTGCTATCGGCGGCCGTGATATTGCGTGGCAAGGAAGAGGCGTGGGGCGGCAGGGAAGAATGAGGGGGAGGAGGAGGAAGAGGAGGAGGAGGAGGAAGTGAAGAAACGGCGGAGGAGGCGGGATGAGGGCGACTTATTGCCTCGCGCACTCGACGCGCCGCCCCGCGCCGCCTCCCGCCGCGCCCTTCCCGGGCGCAGTCCCGCTAGACGCCACTTCGTACACCACGCCGCCAGACACGCGCCTCCGGCATCTACTTAAACATTCCGGACGCGATGGTGATGCCAGGGGAGGTGACGTTGGCGACGGAGACTCTGGACGCGATGAGAAATGCAGAAGCGATGGTGCAGAGATAGGCTTCTAGTGTCTATAGATGTGAGTGAGAGACGTTTTGATTCTGGGCGCGCCAACTACTCAGGTCGTTAGTCCCTTTATATTAGTGCACGTTACATCCTGGGAAGAAGATGTGTTCCTTCCCAGCATGTACGTGATACCCGACACTGACTAACACATCGTTGTGAAGGACCTTTCCAAGCCTGGAGGAGCACTAATCTCCCTATTATTCCCCAAAATGTATGATAGCGAAATGTTTGTATGTCTACGTTGTATGTTAGGAGAGGAGAGAACAAGGAGGAGGAAGAAAAGATTATGTGTGGACCGTGGTCAGATTTTTAGGGTACTTCTCCCAGATTCACCTGGTATTCATCAAAGAAACCAAGGAAAACTACCATTCGCAGAAGCCGGCCCCTAAAATGTCTTTCCAAACAATAATTAAATTAGACCTATTATGTAACTAGTAGCGAAACTCCCACCGTTGTCTTGTACCCTGGCATCTCTGGGTTAACGATGCTGCAGAGTCAGTTGTTTTTCCGCTGATGACATTCAGTCAGTGTCTGTATATGCATCGCGTGGGGAACACAGTGGAGAACATTTTATTTTATATACGATTAGGTAGGTAAGATATTCGTTAAAAAGAGTTACGTAATAGTTTCGGAATAGAATAAAATGTCATCCTCTTGTGTACGATTACTGTTGCGCCAAATTAAACTCAATTATTATTTTAATTGAAAGTAGATTCAGGTTCATTTTATTACATATTGTTTAAAATTATTATTTTAATGTAAAGTAATTTCATGTGCATTTTCTTGAAGTCGCATCAACTACAAAGGTATTGGCAACTATAATATTTAAAACATTCCAAATTTAGAAATTAAAGTTTTTGGAATATTAAGAAACGTTATAAAAAGTACAAAGTCAGAAACAGTACAAACAACAAAACTGATAATAGTTGTAACCTCTAAATGATATTACAAATTTTAGTTTTAATTTGTTTTGGTACTCTTTAGCATTTTTTCTTGTCAGAGACGGAGTTATATCTTTATTAACAAGTTTCGTAAAAGAGAAGAAATAAACGAATTATCAATTTTCTCGAAACAAACATAATGATTCTTTCGTGTTTGAATGTTTTGGCATGGAGGAATATAGAATAGGAGTGGAAACTCGTGTGGCACCATCTACAATAAGGTACAGGAGTTAAATCGACAACACCGCATTCTGTGGCCAGAATGGATACTTCTTTATCGCTGAACCAGGTAGCTCAGGTGCACGATACTCGATCTACTTTTTGGGCACACAATGTAAATTATAACCTCCATAACAGCACGTACTTCGATATTAGCACGCTGTATAAAAAACACAAAATTTGAGCAAGGGAAGAATAAATTGGCAACTAATAAAACTTTTTTCTGTATAGTATTCATAAAATTTATTCTGAAAGCAATCTTACATGATCACATAAGTACAATACAAATACAGAAGAAGAATCTGGTATTGTAAACACCATCAAATTACTATTTAAATAGATTTTGACCTACAAATCTAGTATCTGTGTTAATAAAATTATAATTGTATCTCCACTATCTTTTCATATTATAACACAAAACAAATCAATTTTATGTGGTAAAATTGGCAGAAATGGTTTCATATCAACAAACTTATTTTTATCTTGGATCAGATGTAGTTTGTTTTAGTATCAATTTGCCATGACTACGGCACCATAATAAACCACATAATCATACTAGAAATAAATTGCCACAAAGAGGAAATATTTGGTACCTCCTGGATCCGAGTTTATGACTTTTGTTATGCAGACATCTCTATCAATTGAGCTAACAATCAAACACTGCATTCATGACACTTTTCTTGCAAGGAAAATACAATCTACCGGCATATTTGCGTGTATTACCTGTATTTTTATGATAATTCATGTTCAATAATTAAAACTAATAATTTTTTTTTATTCTGGCCGTCAAAAAAATGTGCGCAGATAAATTTTTCCCCACACGCCATATACAGTTTTTACTGTTTTTTGACAAATAAATAAATAAAAATAGTTTAATTAAACCTAACATTCACGTAAGAACCTTAAAACAATTACATTAGAATTTCGTATAAATTCTGTAGCAGCAAAAGTAACATATTTATACATTTTATTAATACTGATTAAATGGTGATTTTTAAATATGAAGTTATTGAATTACATAAACAGTCAATTATTTTGACAACACCATTAAAAATTATTACAAACCTAGAGAAATTCTTTCCACTAGATTGTAGATAGGAGAAGATATTCTTATATACATAGTTATACATCCAGAAACATGTCATTCAGACCTCATGATCTCTTAACCTCTTCCAGATCTGCAGTATAGTTCGAAGAAGCTACATATCCTAATATGAATATTATTAGTTTAAAACACATGTTCTTTCTTGTAATTCATCACATTTTCATTCAAACCATGTAATTGGAGGGTAATAAACTGGTAAGATTTAAAAGCTTAAATTCAACACAAAGGACTGCAATGGACTGAGGAGTATCCATTTGTTGTGCAAAGCTAGTGAAAAAATTTGTATAAATAAAAACTTATATATTGAGGTTGGAATACTACCGTTGCTTTGCCTATTTATGAATCAGTGGTATTCAAGTGAATTACTCAAGGATATTTTCATGCGATTCAGATCTCTTCCTCTCTTACTTCTCCCGATGATCGGATTCTATGCTTCAGGTTACAGACTTGGTGCCTCTGAGTGACCTGTAATGAAAGCATATATTTGAAATATGTAATGCAGGAACACCACACCCGAAATTCTCAAGCATCAAGGTGGTACACTATTAAAATTTAGATCTATAAAATAATGACATCAAACTCTTAAGGTATCTGAAATGTTCGGAACGATACATGAAATAGCACAACACTAGACGGAAATACCGTTCAATGACAGTAACTCATAATAACTCAAAATATTTCACTCACCTTCCCATTTCGGAGGAAAAACTGAAGAAACTTTATTTCCTTTATCCTGCCGAACACATCCTTGGGCCCAACATTTAGTCATTGTCATCTGCAACACTTGACATACACCACCAAAAATAGCTCTCAAACGAAATGTCACAAACATACACGTTGCCATGAGCATCGCCGTCTCTTCAGCAAAAATAGTTATTTATGTATCAAGGGCGTTAAGTAGATGTTTTTGCCCCGAGGGCGACTTCCAAACCCGAGGGCCTCTGGCCCGAGGGGTTTGGAAGTCGCCTGAGGGGCAAAAACATCTAGTAACGCCCGTGGTGCATACAAAACTTTATGGTTTACTAGTTCGTTGCTGAATAAAACAAGAATTTGAAACATTTTATATTACTTGCGTGTATAATGAAAAGACGCATTGTAACAGTCATTTGTCAATATGACGTCAGATAAACAAAGAGTGTATATCTAATTTCGATTGCATAATCGTTATCGGATTGATTTGTTCGTACAAAATGAAAGAATATTGTGAAGTTCCTGTGGAAATTCTCGCAAAAGCTAACAAAACTACGGACAGTGGTTTCCATTAAAATCTTGAGAAATATATGAAACTCTTTATGGTGTATTTGAGATTTACCAGCGTGAATAACAGTGTAAATTGCGCTGATGAAACGGTACTTTTAGGTTATTAGCGTCTATTGTCAAACGTTATTTAGAATATGTCATAACACCAAAAAATAACATTTCGAGGATGTTAGCCGATGTGCCTTATATATCTTATTACTATTACGAGTACCGCTACTGAAGAAGAATATAATTATGTCTCTAAAAAAGGTGATACGTAACAGTAAAATGCGAGTGAATGATGGCAATTATAAATTCACGGAAACATTCCAAAATTTCAATTTTCATATCAAATAAGCAAAATAAGGGTTATAACAATTTATTTTATTTATTTAATCATTATGTCATTTATTTATTGTATTTGCTTGCATCTTAACTTTACAAAATCGAATTCATTTCTATGCGTTGTGTTGGTATAAGAGCGGGCCATAAAGTATTCAAAAGGCCCTAGGGCATAAAGAACCAAAAAGGCCCGCAAGGGTATTAAGTATACCGTTACGTGTTTTGTTTCAGGTCTGTAAACACACAGCAATGAACTAGTAAACCATAAAATAAATTAGTGGATGAAATGAATGGTAGAAGGTTCATAAGCTCGCACCGCTACCTGACGAGCAAATTACCTAAGCAGCGTTGGAAATTACGCATGTACCTTAAAATAGATGTCGCCACATGGAAACGACGCTAGCGACTCCTCTAGTCCATACTCTCAAACAGCGAGAGTTTCCCCTCCTGTTGTATATTCCTCCATGGTTTTGGTTTGATTGTTATATTTTTATTCCAAGGATTATCAATTTTCTGGAAGCAAACATAATCATTCTTTCGTGTTTGAATGTTTTGGTTTGATTGTTATATTTTTATTCCAAGGATTAATATTTAATCTACCACTTTTGGTATTACAAGTGGGAAATCTCCGTCTCCAAATGAACAAAATTTTTGGGATATCTTTTGATTTTTTAAATATTTTATATTACTTTTATTGCAAAACCGAATAATTCGTGAATGTTTTTGTGAATTTGTGATTTTCAGTATCTATTGACGTATTATATTGTCAACTTAAAAAAAGTAAAATTATGCCAAAATTGATGAGAAAAAGCAAATAAAAATAAATCCAATGTGTTAAATTCAAGAATAAAAAATATTGTTTTAGAAATTATTTTTGAAGAAAAATGTGATATTTTCCCTTTTGACTTTCAAATCGATGATAATTTTCTTTGTTAAACATTTAAATAAATTAATAATTTACATGTATTTTTAGGATAAAATATTTGACCAGAAAATTTAAGGTGATGGGCTTTCTGATTGCAATAGTAGGTAATAGTCATAAACATTTCAATCAGTGGTTCACTTAATTTAATTAAATGATTCAGTTAAGAGTAATCATTTTTTACATTTACTCATGGTTACTTTGAATCCCAAGAATTAAACCGTTATTAGTTTACTTTTCGCCATTTTAAGTTTTTTAATCACCGTTCTCTACAAATCAGGGTTTAGTACCACAAATGGGTCACGCAAAAGGTCGCAAGTTGCGTGTAGCTCACGCGTGGTGTGACTTTTGGAGTGCATGTGGGGCCCTGTGATTGTACGATGAGTGATACGGCGGCGGGTGGCGCGCTCACGACGCGTTTCCCGGCAGATGGACTGATTACTAAGTAGTCCGATTGCTCATTCAAGCACGCTTCCTGCTGATAAAAGTATTTGCAAGAAAACCTAGTTTCATAATACCCGAGTTAGTTCTTTGATGTCTCGTTGATTGAGTAAATATCGCGGATGTAAAGTAGAAATACATTTGTTTTAATCATCATTGATGTAGGTAGTGGACTCCTTTCAAATAGTTACAAACTATATATGTTGTATTAATTTTCAACAGATTATTTTTACGGACTAACATTTAATTTAAAAATATTTTAAACATTTAACTTTTTGGTATTAAAGAATTGTTTATAGAGCAATTCATCATTTATATTTCTCCCTTGCGAAGGAAAGTGGAGTAAATCGTATATGAAAATCAGTCTTCAATGTAAATTAGAGTTCAAAACTATAACGATGCATTATGCTAGGTGTATTTGATACACAAAGCTTATGTAAATATAATCTTCCGTAGCCATTCATTCATTATGGTTTATTCTTTTTTTTCTTCATTTATTTATAGTCGCATCGACAAGGTCATTAGCGACTCAAAAATTTACATTAGTTTCACAATTGTTGTATGTGCTTAATAATAAATACAAACAGATTGAATACACTTTATATACGCTACACACTAGAAACATTCATACTTCAATAGGTCACAATAACCTTTTGAATTAAATTTTAATAAATATATTTATATCTTTACAGAATTTGATCACTCTATCTTGGTAGTCAAAAGGAAGGAAGGAGTGACTCCACGTTCAGATTCTCTAGGTATATTTTTCTGGATATATTGTAAAGGGGTCATTGGACAATGATATGAGACATATTAATTGGAATATTACAATGGTCACATATAGGGGCTGGATTTCTTTCTATTAAATGTAGGTGGTTTAGTTTACAGTGTCCTGTTCTAATCCTTGTAATAGCTATTTGTTCTTTTCTCTTGATTCTTTTTACTTTTGGGATTGTAGAAATTATTTATTTATTGATGAAGGGAACTGGATCTTTAAGTTTTCTAGTTGGTATTCTATCTATCTTTCATTGCTTTTCCAGTGTATTTTACTAGGTCTTCGAATGTATTGGACGCTGTTAATGTTGTGTTGGTGTCTGTGGATTTGTCAATCTCCTGTTCAGGTTCTCTATTACATTCTGTGTTGTTCTAATTTGCTGTGGATACCACACCAGCTTGATTGTCTTTCCTCTGGTTGTCATGTCATTTTACAGTTCATGTACGATGGTTTTCATTTCAGAGTTGGTAGTATTCTTGTTTATATTATGTAATGCAGTTAGGGAACTGCGTAGGATAATAAAACTATTGGATTGGATTTGCTTAATTATTTTTAACGCTATCATTAATGAACAAAGATCAGCTGTTTCCTGGCCGGCATAATGATGAAGTTGATATTTGACTGCGACTTCACCTGAGTTTGTAGTGGCCCAGGTTCCTTGGTCATTCTTTGTACCGGTGGCGTAAACATGGTAGCAGTTGTTATATTTTTTAAGTTCAGTGAATTTGAGGTCCCAGAATTCTTTTGTTTGTTGACTTTCTTGATGCTCTGTTAAAGATAGATCTGCTACAAAATCCTGGATTATCCAGGGAGAGGTTTTGTACGGTCTTTTCTTTTCAGATTTGATGCTCTCAATACTATGTTCATCAAGAATTCTCCTGATTTTCGCGTGTAGTGGTTTACATAGGGGGTGGATTTTGTGCCCTGCAATTTAGGGAAAATATCATGATAAATTATAGGATTGCTTGAAGTAGCAGCTTTGAGGGCATATTTAATACTTAGATTATCTCTGCGGTGAAATAAGGTGGATTCGCCCGGTTCAATAAGAATGCTGCCAGTTGGGCTGATGTGAAAACAGCAGGTACATATTCTTAGCCCATGGTTATGTACGACTTCCATTTTTTTGAGGATATTTTTGTTTGCTGAACTGTATATTATGGACCCATAATTTATTTTCGATCGAACTAGTGCTTTATATGTTATTAATAATAAATGTCTATCTTCACTCCAATTGTTGTGAGATAAGCATTTCAATATGTTGAGTTTCTTTTTACATTCAGTGATTGTATTTAAAATATGTTTACTCCATGATAGTTTGTCATCAAAGTGTAATCCAAGAATTTTAGTGCTGGTAACGTACTTAAGGTTTTGATTACCTAATTTGAGAAGAGATAGGTTATCTTGCTTATGTTTGGAAAATAAAATGCACTCACTCTTCAGGGCTGAGAACTTGAAACCTGACTTAAGTGACCAAGCATAAATATTATTTAATGCCATCTGAATATTTTCTTGGCTAGACTTCATATTTCTTCCTTTGCATAGAATAGTGATGTCATCGGCGTATTTTCTTGTCATTACTGGAGGATAGAGGGAAATAGTTTATTCTTATTTATCATATTTTTATAGATACCGCACGTAAACATATGAAGCACATTTTGTAATTCTTGTACGTCGGCATTTTCTGAAGAATGAATACTTGAAGAAGAGTATATTTATTTATTATCATATATATGAAAACGTATTAGAAATTGTGTTTAATGTTTTCCTCCATTCGTAACTATTTACAGATGTACGTACAGTACATTGTTAACATTTCTATAAATATACGAACCAAATTTGGCTACACATTCAAGTAGTAAAAAAACGTATATTCTCAGAAAGATATATTCACATTACACAGTTTCGGAAAACCACAATCAATTTTATGATCTTACTTTGTCATTTCATTCTTCCACCAGAAATGACGATGATGACAATAAGTAGAAAATATTCTTTACTAAACATTTTACCCTGCTTTATTACCAATAATATTTCATTTCTTGGTGTGTTTCCGTAAACATAAACGAAACAAAATTAACACTTCATCTCCTTATTTTTGCTCTAAAGAAAGTTAAATTTTTAGGCAATGAGAATATTGATTTTTTTAAAAATAAGCGTGGTCGTCTCAAGGAAAGTTAGGAAAGAAATTATGCTGTAACGGAGCCACCAATGAGGGGACTTCTAACTGAAAACTAAACTGAGTAACAGACGCTCGTAGCTCAGCGACGTATTGTCTGGAGGCCAGTTTCTACCGGTTTCAAGAGGGATCGGTGCCCCCTCCAGGAATATGGATGGCACCTTGCTGCGCAACACTTGGGCGAACACGATATCCTATCTATGTTACATATCTGAACGTGGTTCCAGCGTTTGTCTTACGCTGTAATCACATGAGAGATAAAATGTCTGTCGATTTATTTTTCAAGTGAAGAACGTAGCCTTATGACTCATTCTTTGCTTGATTTCACGTGAATTCACTTGTTATTAATAAAGAATTAATGCGAATATCAAGTAATGTAACTTCGTATTAAATATTTAATCATTAGTACGAAAAAGCACGTTCCATTAATCAAATTAACATTTTTAGTCATTACTAAGGAGTTTGATAAAAAAAATTGTTTCAATATCATAGGTCATCAACGGCAATATTTGATTTTTTTCTACAGTTCAATTTTTTTCTAATGTAACTATCCTTCAAAACAAGGTACTGACTATTCCACCAGACATGTTGGAGCAGTTGGTGTGTGCTGGAGCAGTGTAACCATTGCGAGCCCCTACGAGAAGATTGCATTACTCATCAATTGACGGAAATTAACATTAATGATAAGTAACACTGGTGAATGTACCTGTTTACATGACATTCTTAAGCATTTAGTTGTCTCCCGTTAAATATAGAACACTACTTAGAAATGAAAGGTGTTATGTTCGGATGGTACGATCCGAAACTTTTCCATTTAAAATTAAGCCAAAACAATACATTTTTAATTTTTATGCCAAGATATAGAAGCAATAAAGATGTCAGATTGGCGGAGATGTGATTGTAAAGAACCTAAAATGGAACAGAATATTACCTTCAATAGCAAACCTCAATTAAATACTCAAATTTCCTAAAAGTGAACTCAGAGGATCTCAAAGTCGGTACGAGAAAAGCAATATATAGGACATTCAAAAAAATGAACACCAATTAATTTATCACAAACGAATACCATAATAATTAAGTATTCTCTAAAAAGCAAGAACCATATTTCCTACGGTAAATAGGAACCATATTTCATATGGTACCCGCAGTTCCCACCGACGCATTAAAAATTTACCTTCACAAGAAAAAGTAAGAGGGGAAAATTCGTGTATTGCTCCTAGAATGAGCAACACACAAATGAATCGATATCGGACAGCATTTATGAGGGAGGAAGTTTGTGCATGCACATAAAGTACGAATCACCCGTGGCCACACGTAGGGTTTCTACGGTTAAGCGTCTTCTTTCTTCAATGTTACCTAATTAGCGCAAACTTTGAAAGATGGAATGGCGATCGCTCTTTTGAGTCACACCGCACGTGACAAATACAAAGACCGATTCATTATTCTCTTTTCTCCGAATCTGAAGTTTTTGCATCTCGATTACAATACATTTACTCACCCAAGCGAAGACATTGAAGCTGCAAATGGTCCATTTGAGTACACACGATGCGGCCGTCCGAGCACCTCCTTTTGTGATTTGCTGACCATGTTGATTGAGCGATTGAAGTCTCTTCAAGGAAATTACGCACAACTCGCGGGCACTTCGCGTAATTTTTCACACTTTTCACCACTGGAGAGAACGCGGGAAGTTGAGAGTAGAGTGGGCAACTGGGCGTCACCGGGGCGCGGTCGCGTTGGCGTCTATCAGCATTTCACGTGATAAAGCCGTTTTATCTCTGTTGGAACGCGATTGGCGACGAGGAGACCCGGGTGCTTTGTTTCTGTTTCCAGACACACCGGGAAAGCAGAACGATGCATGAAATTGTTGCGCGCAACGGTTCTGGCAATATCGCATTCATCGTGAAATTTCCGAGAAGTGGAAAGACTTCGGAATCATTAATTTATTCCATTCATTTCTTTATTATCTCATTGATCCGTTTATTCATGTAATTTTTGTAAACTTTCCGGCATTTTTGAGGTGTTTTAGAGATAAAGGCGTTTGCTGTTGTAATTTCAAAGTCCCTATTTCAAACATTAGTAGTTTAAATATCAAGGGAGAAAAGATGTTCTTTTTTTAACGAGATTGATAATATTCTGGGCTCGAAAAATGCACTTATCGGCGGAGAGGCATACGAATTTACTTTTTTTACATTCTACTTATAGAGAAAGTTGTGTAACTGCAGCGCAAGCGGCGATTTTTCGGGAGAAAAAATTCGGATTATAATCCCCTGACATCGGATTAAATTCGGATTATAGTCCCTTGACATCGGAAAAGTGATAATTATTCTTCCTGTATATTGCAAATTACCTCTTCTAACACGTTTCAGAACCCACGTGGATAGACAGAACCCGAGTTTTGCGAGTCGTCGATGCACAAATTTCGAAACTTCCCACCTGATACACGTTCTTCCTTCCATTCATCCGACATCCGACAGTCCGTATGTATGAACAACGGCAGGATTTTCACGAAAATGGATGTTTCTCAATCTTTCTGACTGGTCACGCAGTCCCTTGAATTTAAAGCGGATATTTTTTGGGGGGGGAGAATATTTTCATGAAGTCTCAAGGTTTTCAATTTTTTTTAAGCATAGCTTAAAATATTTTCTTTAATTTTTTTCACATGAAGTTGGATTGTAGAAATGGCACAGATCGAGCGTTCGTCAAACTCTCTGAATTTTCCAAAATTGAAAAAAGTTAAGTTTTTTGGCGTCTACCTACAACTAAATCTTTCAAGACAAATTTTTCTTCTTAAGACATTTTTCTTTAAATTAGAGCTTTTAATAAGGTCATGTAAAATTTTTTGACTCTACAAGCTATTTTCGTGTAATTTGCTTCATATGTTAGCAATTTTAAAAGCAATATTTTCTCAAAATGCACCAAATTGTTTCTTCTATTTTTTCTCCGATATCGCGAAAAAAAAACTTTAAACTCACTTATAAAAAAGGCATGGGTCTGGTTTTCATTTAACATTGACTTTTGACTAATTGAAAAGTTACAAATTAAGCTAGAAGTATATGCTGTTCTAGATCACTTGTTACGTTCCCATATGCATACACTATGTGATCAAATGTATGCGGACACGGAGGCGGGTGTGGGACTGTATGTTGTGTTTTGCAATGGAGGGGGTTTACATCCCTTGTTGTTTTGCGTGGCACTATCACGCACAGGCCTACGTTGGTGTGTTTAAACGATCTTCTTGCTTCCATTGTTAAAGAGCAATTCGGAGATGGCAATTGCATCTTTCAACACCATCGAGCACCTGTTCCTTAGCACCATACAGCACGGCCTGTGGCGGAGTGGTTACACGACAATAACATCCCTGTAATAGACTGGCTTGCACAGAGTCCTGACTTAAATCCTATCCAACACCTTTGAGATGTTTTGGAACGCCGACTTTTTGCCAGGCCTCACCGACCCACATCGATACTTCTCCTCAGTGCAGCACTTCGTGAAGAATGGACTGCCATTGCCCAAGAAACCTTCCAGCAACTGCTTGAAAGTATACCTGCGAGAGTGAAAGCTATCATCAAGGGTAAGGGTGGGCCAACACCCTATTGAATTCCAACAACACCAATGGAGGGCGCCACGAACTGGTAAGTCATTTTCAGCCACGTATCCGGATACTTTTGATCACTTAGTGTATGTCTGTCAAATAATGAATTTCAATACAGTGCTCCAGAAATTTCGTTTGTAGAGAAGAATAAAATATTCAAATAAGTTTGCAACTTGCCAAATTTATTTTATGTAAATTAAATTGTCTCGTGAAAATTATTTCTTGAACTGCTTAAGAGAAGAAATTATTTTTTTCTAAATCATTTCACAAAGTATTAAATGAATAAAACCAGCTTTTATTTGTATGGCAAATATGTTTTAGCACAGACCTCGTTCAAAATGACAACTTTTAGACCTCTTTCCATCAATGATTTTTTGTGCAACTTGACCTAAACAAAAGAGGCCAACACTCACTTTGCGGAAAACGCGCCAGCAAGTACCATAACCGTCAAGCGTGGGCTCTCGTGCTTCTGAAACACACTACGTTAGTACTTCGTGTAATGTTGCGCATACTATGACTGCCCGCTCGTGCGAAACAGCGACCTTGACCCAGCGGCGCTGTAATCGCGTTGTTCAGCTGTTTCGCGGCGCGATGCGGCGCCGTGGAGGGCGCTTGTTTCGGTTTTGTTGTTTAGTTTTGCGCGTGGCCGCGCGGGGCGCTGGTCCAATGTCCGACCACCCGAGAGTTGAATCCAGCAGAGGAAAGGTTCCATTGAAACTAATGGAACGCGATTCGACGTGGAGAGAAAAGCATATGTGTGTTTCCGAAATAAATGAATGTGAATCAATATGTGTATATTGTACACATTTTGGTTTCTCTCTAATAATGTTGGCTGTCCTCATTATACAATTTGTTTGAAGAAATGATTTATATGAGTTCTTGTGAGTACTTTTTTTCCCTGACCCTCCATTAAGGAATCAAAGTTTAATTAGGTGCTGTAAGAGAGTAATGACGTAGTAAAGATAAGTGTAATGATTAGAAAAAAGATTAAAATCCTTTTAGAATGTAAATTTCTTTCTGAAATGGCGCTCGGTCGGGCGTAATAGGAATATTCAAGGCCTGAAAACGCCTACTTCCGCGGGCACTCTGCAGTCAAGAGCCGGACATCTGCCCGCGAGAGCAGCGAAAGGGCATTGAGTGGTTAGTGGGGAGGGTTTGCTGTTTTTTTTGGAAGGGAGAAGTTTGCATTGCACAGTGGGGACGCCGCGACACCTAGATAGAATGTCTGGTAGAGTAATGCAGTGATATCAAGGTCTCCTACCGGTGGCAATGACACGCTGCGTGGCACTGTGACATGCTACGAGCTTCTCTGCGCAACTAGAGTCGTAAGGGAAACTATCAGTAGTAAACCTGGTCTCAGAAGGCAATATAGATAATTTTACAAGGTACTCGATAAATCACAACTTCCTAACTTAATAGAAAATGCTGCTCGAATAAGGTAAACTAGCGTACCCGTGCGAGAACTCTCGCACGTTAAATCCCACACATTCACTATCCATTTGTCTATCCGTTCCATAAAGGAGAGGAACTACTGATGTACTTACAGTATATCAAACAAAATAACAATGCAATTGATGTTTGAAACAAAGTTTCAATTAAAGTTTATTCAACATTATAGAGAGATGTTCTTAGCACAATTCATACTTCTTTAAAACAACATTTGAAGAATTTTTCAATCTTCCTTGAGAGTTAGCTTTTCGCTTCCTTGATAGTCAAATAATAGAAAAGGTTTCTACTCTTGAGAAAGCCAATTAAAGTAGTGCGAAAATACCGGATCGGGCAAGAACAGACCTACTCATTGCAATAATATTTAACTTTCCTTGATTTGTTATGAGAACCGAGTGGGTTTTGGAGAGTCAGAGTGCCAGCATGCTAGGTGAGAAAATTAAAAATTATTTGTTTACTAAAAAGTATTAATTATTTCTGCGTCCTTACGTACCTCACGAAAAACAATTCCGAGTCAAAAAAATAATAAACTAATGTTTTCACCTTTGAGTACTAAATTCCTTTGTTAACATTAGAAACAATTTTAGTAGGCCACTTCGGTACATGGGAATGTTGCTCAAACTATGTTTGCATTTTAATATCTTAACGAATCGACACCTTGAGTTTAATATCAAACGGTGTATTATATACAATATGAGATTGCAGTTGGGCGTTGATGTACATACTTCCAGATACCACCAACATTTAATCGTGCGTTTGGACTGCGATCGTTGGCAGTTGTCGGGTGACTTGCACTATTCTTTCTATAATTTTAAATTTAGTTGTTTTTTTAATTTGATTCACATAGTATTGTAGGCTAGCGCTTTTTTTATTTTTATTTTCCATTTATTTCAAGCTATTTTACTTTAGCTACTTTAAACAGTTTGTTCCTGTTGTGCCATAGCACAAATTTTCCCCCACTACCTCTGCGTACGCTTGTGAGAACTCTCGCATTTTAGACTCCACACTCATCCCTATCCTTCTATTTTCATTCTAAGAGGGAAGTAGTTAACGAAAGCTGTTTTATTTGTTTAAAATCTATAAAGGTAACTTGCAATGTACTAACACAATTACAAATAAAAATAAAAAACAATGCAATTATGTGTGTAAAAGAAATTTTCAATAAATATTTATTCAATATCGTGGGAGAATTTGTTTGAAACAATGCCCAACACTTACGTAAGACATTTGAAGTAATTATTCAATATTCTTTGTCAATTATGTTTTAGTTTTTCGTGATAGTCACAAAAATATTAGCTTTTTACTTTTGAGAAAGCTACGTGTCTGAACCCGTTGACTTGAAAATATCATCGAATGATAACGAAAATATTGGTACAGGTAAAACACAAACACAATCTTCACTCTTCACTGAACAACCACATCCTTCCACAATTAAGTACACAGCACTTATAGACCATGAAAAAAACGCTAATTGAATAGTTTCACTGCGCATAAGAAACAATCTTCATAGGTATAGGTATCAAGCAACTATAATAGTACTTCTAGTTGTTGCTGAGAGCAAATCTTGAATTAATGATAATGCAAATAACCTCGTCAGACTGCACAAACTACGGTGTTAACAGAAAGCGTAAATAAAGATTGTCTAATCTAAGCCTTCTAAGCGTGTCGCCCCAAAATTGCTACCAGCAGGAAGGGCTGAAATATTGAGGTGGCCTCGATAGTATTGACGCATGGAACCGAAAAGTTAATTGAATGGATCAGAGAATGTCTCATCTTGTATATTATGGTGTGTAAAACGTTTCTTTGAGGCCTTTGGCCTCAAAATCTTACTTTTAAAGGCTCTAAAACGCTTTGTTTATGAGTTATTTGCCGATATAGGCTGATATGTAATGCGGGTTGCATTTTACATGATATTTCGATGCGTTTTTTTAAAGAAATCATCCATATTGGTGAAGTCAAAATGGATTCGTCAAGCCTCCGTGAAATTCTCTTCTCTTAGAGCTCTCATTTATAAAGATTGGTTGCGTGTGAGAGCCGGAACCCAAAGGTATACTACTGAAATAATACAGGAGACGATGTGTAAAGAGCACACATGAAATAACATGGGATTATTTCCACATGTCTGTGAACAAGCATTTTCAATAATGAAATCGATCAGAAACAAGCACTGGGTTTCATTAGTATTGTAAAATTTGAGAAACAGTTTACGAATTTGTCTCTCGGGATCTCTAGAAACTGACTTTACCAACGTGGAATCGAATGTAAATAGAAAGATATGCACAAAAAATCACAATCAAAATATAAATAAAAATAATGACAATAACAACAACAACAACAACACAACAAAGTTCTTGATTGATGTTATCTCAACCCCGCCTAATCGTATTTCATGTGCAAAGCGTAAAATCGTTCAGGTCGAACTTAACTATCTACTCTCTCTTGAAACGATGTGATCAACTGCGTGAAGGGGTGCTTTCGTCGTGCTACCCGTGCTGCGGCTCTCGCTCGTGGCATCGACCTTGACATCACTGTCCTGTATTTTAACTTTCGAATTCCTGCAAATCTGTTTTGTGATAAAATGTGCCTTCTTCTTTAATGAGAGCAATCTCTCAGAGCAAGATGGACATAAAAATGAATATAGGTAATTCCAAGGAAGGCAATGTTTGACAGCATGTATATTTTTGACCATTTTCTCCATTGTGAATCTGAATAAAATATATCAACGAGCAAACCTCTCTGGCGAATGTTACAGGCAATTAGCAAATTATTATGGGTCTTATTAAATAGAATGCAGTGAGGCTCAATATTTTTAATGATGTCGTAAATGGTTGTGAATAAACAGTGTTAATTGATTTGATATTAGAAATATGTAACATACTCTTGTCAAAAAATAGAGCGCAAAGTAATCATGACAAATGTTTTTAACAGCTTTCGATAGAACCATCTTATTAAATTAAACATAGTTAATGAAAAATGGTTTATTACTGTCATCAGCAAACGAAAATAATTCAATAATAAAAATTTTCTGTTTAGTATCACGCTAATTTGTATATACATCGTAGCAAAGAAATTACATTATCAGGCACATAAGCAATTATATATTTGGTGTCCAAATCAAATATATGGTCCAATTCGTTTTAGGTTCGTGCATTTTCATCTATCAGGAACAAATATTTCCAATATTGTACAAAAGCAATATTACTTGAACTGTATGTACAATCCGTCATGTTCCCTCTCGATTGCGCTATGAATATACGCTCTATGGATCCAATTGTGCATATTCATTGGTAGTCTTCAATTCTAGATTGAGTCTCCAAACCACACTTTCTCAGTGCCCGCATTGCTCTCGAGAGATTCGGGTCGCGGATCCCGAGGTCAGTGAAAGTTCAAAATATTGTGCAGGCCTGGAATATTCCTTTGAAATGTTATGCTATCAATAGTGTATCTGAAAAATGTGAATAAATTGCGTTAAAATACAAAAATATAATATAGAAACCAGGAGTGGGAATGGCTCCCGCGCCTTCTAGATTTGTCATTCATTGTAATCTCTTTTCACCCGTTTCTATTACGCCAGAGTTGCTGCTGCTCTCTGATTACTTGTCTCTCTGCTGCTCTCTGATTACATTGCTGAGTACGGCGCATGTATCGAGCCGATCTGAGCTCATGCACGTGCCCTTCTTCTAAAGATGCGTTTTAGTATTCCTGAGAGCGATTCTTAGTAATATTGGGGAATATACTGGAATCTGATGAGTAATATCCGATGTATATCATTCATAATACCGAATAACAGAATCGTCAGAATCACAGCATCCACAATCACAATGCCAGCTTATAATGAAAAACTGATTCCTATATTAACCCCTTTTAGCATAGCCTGGAATATGCATGAAACGAAGTGAAGTAGCGGCCTTTGATGATGAAATGATAAATGTAATACAATGGCGAAGTGAGAGGTAGAATGACTTTCAAAACAAGAGTATCTTCAGTGGACTCCCTTAATCCACCACAAATTTCGGATGGGTCTTCCGGGAATTGAACTCAGGACCCAGAGGTAGACGTCGAGCGCTCTGACCGCTCGTCATGGGTTGCTCACGGAGGGGGGGGAGAATCGTCACGGAGGGGCGGGGGACGGGGAGGGAGGAAAGTTGCGTCACCGCTGCGCGCGACGTTCAAATTTCCTCGCACGAGGGACGCGGAAGCGACGTCAGCGGCGGCGGCGGTGAAAGTGATGAGGGGGCGGCAGCACTCGGCTCGACGGCGCCGCCCGCATAATTGTTCATTACGGGTTTGAATTACAATTAACCTGGAGAAAACGGTGTTGAAGGGCGCTGGAATTTTAATCTTCTCCGATGTTCCTGGGTTTCTCAACGCCGCCAGTGGCGCCGACGTTCCTACTGTCGCCAATGGCTTATCCAAAATATGACAGAGCACGAACCGTGAGTGCTTCTGACAACAGGTGCCATTCGGAATTCTTTGTTTGTGAGAAAACGTTTGAATGACAATTTTTGCTGAAGAAGATGTAATCTTTTTTTAAAAATAAAAGGTGATTTGATAATGCATTTAACCAGAGACGTCTCTGACAGCAGATATTCCTCATCTCCGGCTTCACGAAAGCTGTCGCTGCCACCACTGTAGTCGAACACCTAAACCGAACCGAACACCGTCTCACCGCTCCCAAGTGAGTTCTTTACTTATTATTTCGCTGTCATATAAGCATATTGAATGAAATCTACATCTGTCATCTTAAAACCTCATAAGAGAGCTAAAGGCATCCCCTAAAATTATTGATTTTCTGTCTTTGAATGTTGTATTAAATGGTTTCCACCACACGTCCTTAAAATCGTTAACAAATTTTGAAGAAAGCAATGTTTAATAATAATAATAATAATATAATAATAATAAACGTTCTTACATGTGCTTTCAAGCAATACCAGAAACATACAGAGTAACATCTAATAATATATTCATAAAAACTTTTTCAAAAACCCACCTAAAACATTTTGCTTAAATTGTCTAATGATGACATTAATACTTGAAAAAAAAGCATGTGATCAAATAAGCTCATGACTAAATATATTGAGTAAGTATAACTCTAATGAACTATTACCTTTCTGTATGTGTTATCAGTATCTCTATTAATCGTTTTTATATACTGTCGATCACACATTAACATGGAAAGAGCCACAAGTAATAGTATTTTATGCAATTAGTTTATAATGTTAAGCTTTATTGAATGAGTACGTTTTGAAAACGAGCGACGTTAGGAGCAAGTTTTCAAATTTGTACGAATCCAATAAAGCAACATTATAAACGAGTTGCATACGCTATTTTTTGTATGACAAGCATTATAAATTTATAAGAGAATGAAACTCAATTTTGCGAACAACATTCCTGTGATGTCTCGGGTATCTGTGCGAGAAATCTGTGGTCGGCTGTTCTGTTTACATGTACCTCCGCCTAATTCTCTCGCTGCGATTGGCTGAATGTGTGATGACACAATCATCCATGCCGTAAAATCTAATACGTCATCATTTGTGCCATAAACACCTGATTATGAACGATTTCTTGCAACAGAAAAGGTCGTTTATAATGCTGGAATACAAAAAACACAAATACCAAATACAAATTCCACAAATATTATGCGTTCCAAATCAAACAAAAGAAAACACATATTTTGGTAAATCATACGCAGTTATGCCTTATTCTCAATGCAAATTTACACGTAAAACATACCGTAGCCGCAAAATCTAGAAATGAGTTACTAAGCGAGACCATTCTCAATGCTTTGACGTAACCGTAGACGTAAATCCATAAACAAGCTTTTAGATAGGTTTTCATCGAAATTCTATCGAAAACCAACCAGAGAGCAACATAAAAGAAACAAATGCACAAGAATATCTGCGAGAAACAAATGAGTGGTCGAATTCATTTTGTGTTAAGGTAGTTTATGGTTATATCAATTCATTACTGATAGTTAACTAGTTTGCAAACGGTTTTGATGCGAAGCGGTTTTGATGATAAGAATTTCGGCCATTTTCTTGTGCTTTAACTTGACATGAATGAAATAATTACGTGCGACGAATTACTCGTGAATTTGGTACAAGAGAATCGTTGTTTAAATAAAATGAAGGAAATGCAGGCACTAATATAAAGCTATTCACATTTATATTTAAACACAAATCGATATGAATTCGAAGAAAAAGCTAGAAATCATGGTAAAAAATGGTTGGCTACCATGCTAGAAACGAATCGCTCAAGCTTCAGGGAGAAATCTGATTGATTCTGACGAAACTACGTTCCAGCTTACGTTTGTCATTGTGAATTCGTGTTTTATACTTATAAATTTTTTACTGTTAAGTTTACGGCATTACATTACGTTTAATTTTGCATTATGAATGAGGCCTTACCTCCTCGCACGTAAACTTAACCACAAGAAAGCATCCTCGTGTTTCAGAAGCAGCAGCAGCCATTCTGACGGTGCATCCCGTGAGGGCGGGGCCGGGTCCGCGGTGCGGGGGGCGTGCCTTGTGACTTTCGCGTGAACCGTCGCGCCCTCTTCCTGTGCTATTTACGAGCTTTCAGCGCTCGCCGCGCGGGCTGCCACCCTTTGTTACACTCGCGCGCAAGATGTTTCTGGAATTCCGAGAGCTTCATGCTCACGCCTTCTTCTTTCTCCTCCCCCTCCTCCCTCTTTCTCCCTCCCTCCCCCTCCTCCACAGACGCGTTTCCTGGTACAAAAAGCGCTTAATTCCAACTCCATGAAGATTTGTAATAACTCCTTCCTTCTTCCTCAGGCGGGCGCGTATTTGCAAGCGCCCGGCGCCACACAACAGCGCGTCGGCCTCCGCCGCCATTCTTCTCGCGTTAGCCGCGACTCGCCCTCGCTCGCGCACTTAATACTTGTGGCTCGCGCCGGGGGGGGAGGGCGACGCGGGGTGACGCCGGGGGCGACGCAGGGCGACGGGACGGGGCGCGCGCACAAAAGTCTGAAAAGCCACCGGCGCGCGGGGGGGAACAAAACCAGGCCCTCTGTCTTCGAGCGGAGGTGCTGCTGCTGCTGCTGCTGGGTTGCGAGTCGGGAAAGGTGACAGCGCGGAGG
>JAHLJT010002406.1:124950404-124995015 GCA_031308135.1 Acheta domesticus | reverse complement strand
TGGGAGTCTGTTTTTCTATTCCGTATTTTTTGTAGCGGTATGCGAGACTATTTGTTTCTCTTAGTAGTGGTCTGTGAGACGAATGTTTCCATAAACGCTCTTGGGCGATTAACTCAAATATTTATTTAATATTTTACTTTCAAAATATTGTAATGGATCGTCCAATTCCTTCGAACCATCCCAACTCAAGAAGAGAAAAAAATAGAACCCTACTCCTGCTATGCTTATTGAATCCAAACCTATTGAAAGGTCAAACTGCAATGTCCCTTTCGACAATGGATTTAATTTTGCAGAAGTTATTGTTGAACTGATGAAGAGAAAATTAACTTGTTGGGACAGTATAACAGGACAAAAATTATTCCTGAGGAATTCTTTGCTAGCCCACAAAGACCAATTGGATCAGTGCTATACGGTTTTAGAGAACGGAGGAGGCTGTACGGATTTAGAGGCAAGTTCAATGTTATACAACAATTAAAACGTTTTTCAATAATATCAATGTTTTTGAACAATTTTTATGTTTTTTAAAAATTTTGATCTTTTTTAAAAATTTCCATCTTTTTCAACAATTTCAATACTTTCAATTATTTTCATGATTTTATAATATAAAACATGTTTTAGAATGCTCCAAAGAAATAGAAGAATTAATTGAAACAGGTCTATAATTTATTTACCTTTACATCCCACATTCAACGCCCAATAACAAATGGCGGTCTGTAACAAAATAACAAAGGCCGGTGCTTCTCTCTGCTAAAACATGTTATAAAAATCATGTTTCAATACAAGAGTTAAAAACACATCTTCTAACTTTGTTTTCGCTTCGATAACTATAATCTTTCGAAAAGTGACTGCTTTTGATACATCAATTACATCTCACACAGAAAAACGATCAATACCAACATTTCAATTAAGCAATGTAGTTGGTCCTGAAACCAACATAATGGCAAACGATGGCAGACAAGTTTATTCTGTAAATTTAGATATTATTAAAATTTAGAATTTAACGTGTTAGATAGCAGTAAGATAGTGCACCAATACCGTTTACGAACATAAAATAAGTTATACAGTATTATATTAATAGTACACACAAAATACGATCCTCAATATTATTATATAGGCACAATGGACAAATTACACCCGTGGAGAATCGCAAAACATTTGTTGCATATTGTAATTGCTGAGGATATTCCAATGAACGTCAGTATTTGCTACGGATTGACCAGGTTATCCTTAATTGTAAATAGACAAATAAGATTTGTACGATTGAATTTCTGATCTTCACGAAAATGGAATTTTTTTCTCTTTGAATACGTAGAGTGGTTTCTAGTTTACATCATTTATTTAGATTTTTATGACAAATGTACAGATGCCGAGTTTCAAAGCATGACCGACCAAGGTGACTCAGGGCACCTACTGCTGTCACTGCAGTGCCTCTGACCGGGAGATCCTAGGGCTCGAGTCCCGACGCTGTCAGGATTTTCGACGCTGGCTACAGAACTATTCAGCAGCCGAATTCAGCTGCTGTCTGGAGGAGAATTCTAGCGACCGGCTGCTCTGATCGGTAGTTTTCCGTGGTTTCTCCGATCAACTTTAGGCGAATGCCAGAACAGTACCCTAACGGGTCACGGACCGCGCGCGATCCTTCTTCCTCTTCTTCATCCCTTACTTGCACACTCACTCGCTAGCGTTACAATTGTCCGGAGACCAGCTCGGAGCTTAGTGCTTGTCCCGGCTGGGGCGATGCCAGGATGGTGGGAGATACCTGCTTAGAGAAAATCCTAGCAAGCGGACGTAGACCAGTACCGAATCTCGCCTCCTCCTGTGATAAAAAACATGCACTGCACTTACAGGACTACTGACCTTAGCAGTTGACACGCCCGGTATCATAAAAAATCAATCTGAGACATGTAGATGAGTCGAAAATGACCACTTTTTTGTCAATGAACAATGTACTGATAAAATGCATATGACGATTGATATGAATTTTTTCTTGTGACTTTTACCCATGATTGCACAGATGTTCGGCAGGTACGAGAAATCTCCTTTAAGCGTCAGAACGTGACCTACAGAACATCTGTGCATAAGAAATTGCCTAAAATCAGGGGGGGGACGTCACATGTTATATGAAATTCCCCATTTCATATCTATTGGCGAAAGTGGTCAAGATTGACATCTTTACAGGTTCTAGAAGTTTATATAATTTAATCTGAGACTCTTGTATAGTTTACTCATAAAAGAGAAGTTTCAAAACTCGGTTATTTTAATATCATCTAAAAGCATTCTAAGGAGACTAAAATAAATTAACTGTCAAATGATTTTGAGACAATTTTATTGGACAATTAAGACCCTTCTACATAAATAAAATGTTTGTTCAAAAAACTGATATTTTATAAAGCGCGTTTAGATTATATAACTACCAATTCAATTAATTTTACGATTTTTGCCGGTTTGCCGCCCAATCTTGGAACAGCTACCCTGCTTTCGCTAGGTCACTGAAAATTATAGTTCTTCGGGTATTGGACCACTATTTTCAAATCGTTATTTTCTATTTTTTAATTAAAATTTTGTTTTAATTAATTTTCTTATCAATATAAATAAATAAAATTATTAACAAGTCCACACTCTTATTCTATTTTATTTAAATTTTGGACATGTAACTTTTAAAACAAGAGAAAGTGGCTGCCTCATGAGATTTTGTGAAATACACCTTAAATATTTAATTACGAACTGTTTCTGATTTTTGTGAAAATTTCGTAAACAGTAAAAAATCCATTAAGGTAAATGGAACGTTTATAAAAGACTATACAATTTTTGACTGAATACATTTTCATTCTTTTCAATAGTGCAATTAGGTTTTGAGTAAGAAAGTCAAAATTGTTACTGTAAGTTTGGCGGGAGTGCGCAACAATGCATCTCTGTGAAGTCATAGGCTTCCTTTGCCAGAGTCGTGCGACTACTCTTGGCTGTCCGGGTGACGCCGCGTCGAAAGCTTTGATGCCGAGTTTCAACCATCTTGTCGTGGTCTTCCTCAGGACTAGTCTGAGAATACAACAAGATGGTCGGCATTACAGCCTTCGACGCAGTGTAACCCGGACAGCCAGGATCACTCGCAAACGCATCTATTTACGTCAATCTTGGCAACGGGCGTATAAACGACAGGCTAAGGCAGCAACGGGTAGAAAACACATAAAGGGGCAAGGGCAGAGCAGGGTGAAGAAGGAGACAGTGGATGTGGGACGAGGCAGTGAGTGGAGTGTGGGACGTGGCAGAGAGTGGAGTGGGACGAGGCAGGATGAGAACAGATGTGTGCGGAAGAGATATGGCCGCGAAGCCAGGCCGGGGAAGGGATGGGTAGTAGGGCTGGATACACCGTACACACAAATAATTTCGTTTCCTGTTGGAAGGATGATTGTGGTTAGTAAATACCTGAGCAGCGCAGGATACTTCAACTAATCAGGAAAAAAATTGTGAACCTATGCAATCTTATTGAATTTCGTGTTCGAATGATGTAGCCCCTACAATATTGCTCTGTAGGCTTTACTCATAACCGAAATTGTGATCCTACATTCTTAAATATACACATTTTTGTTTTATAGAATAAATGCATTCAGCATGCGTTTTATGCCTTTGGTACAAAGGATCCCCTCAAACGGGAGGTCCCATGGTAATTGCGGAGCAATATTAATAGTATTAAGGTTCATTCAAGCAAAATTAATAACAGAATTCCTCGCATTTTTTAGAACAAAGCAGACCGACAGAGTTCATTTGTTAGCATGTGATTGGATTTTCTACTAATGACGAATGTAAATGAATGTAGAACCGGTGAACGCGTACTAAAATTGAGCATCCCCGCGTGATCCGGACAAATTGACGTGTATTAAGAGTATCGACTTTTCTATTGTACTTGTTATTGCGCTCGCCGTGTTCTCGCTGTGAAAAGTGGCGGCAGACTTGTAACGCTCGTTTTTCATGGAATTATCGCTAATAGGTAGAGAAACCGGAATAGCGAAAGCTGATGAAGTGACGACTGTGGGTCGGGGGAAGGGCTGCGGAAGTGGCCGGGCGGGCTAGGTGCGTCGATTAGGTGGTGTTGATCGTTGAAACGTAATTTGCTGGAATGCCTTAAGGGAAGTGACGCAATCAGGATTTTTGTCGGGGGAGGGACATCTGCACAATAGAGCTGATTTGATGTTTACTTAACAAGAATTTTAAAAATTTTGCTAATTTTAAAATTTAATTTTATTTGTTAATTTTATTTATCTATTTCATATTCATTTGAGATTTTCAATAATGTTCCTTAAAATAAAAAACAAACAAACATTAAAACTATATTTGTGAATACGTGTCGTCGGCTTTGGGAGGGGGGGGACAGTAAGCCACTGCATAACGAGCGTCCAAGAAGGAAATACAGAAACGTTAAACAGCATTTAAACGTGCGTACAATACCGAACATTAAACATGGTAGTAATCATGCAATTGGAAGATGGGTTTCATGCACTGGCTTTAAAATATCAAAGCACTTATTTGCTTATTGTGTTGGCGCTCAAGAAGACGTGATACGTCCTCAAAATCGTCATTATTGAGAAGAAGTATGTTTAGAAAATAGTCTTATTTTACTGAAAAACAGTTCATAAAGAGTTCACTAGACAGCTAGTATATACGTAGAGATAAAACACTGCCATTGCTCGCGCAATAGTTATTTATAGTTTAATTTTACTTTCTCGCTACCGCTTACGCAGTCGAGAGAAAGTTTATGTAATGCTGCGCGAAAAACGGTGAATTTTCGGCAGAAAACTCTTATTACAGAGTCCAGGTACGAAAAAGTGGATAAATCCAGTTGCTATATTTGGAAAAAAATCCTCTTAAGTGGTGTAGGCAGAATCCATGTTTTGTTGAGCCTTGATACCGAAAAATCGAATGACGGCAAAATTTCTTTCTGTTTGTCCGTCCACCTGTCTATCTATCTATCCGTCCGTCCGTCCGTGAACCACTATAGCGGCTAAACCGTTCGGCAGAGTTGGGCAGTATCGAAAATACTTGTATTTAAAATACGTATTTTCGATACTTTTGTAATTTGTATTTTGTATCGAAAATACATATTGAAACATGTATTTTGTATTTGTATCGAAAATACTTTCTGGTAGTATTTTGTATTTTCAAAATACAAAAATACTTTTTATTAATCCGTCAGAAACATTGATCGGGCCAGTAAATGGAGACGGTCCTGCCACGTGGACGGGTGCAACCGGACCTCCGGTTCGTCCGATAACGATTTTTTGCTCTCCGTCGGTTCAACCGGAGATAACCGGAGGAAGCGCTGTAATCACGGTGTAAAGATATATTCTTACACCGTGGCTATAATCGCTGAGCTCCGATTCAATTTCTCGGAGAGCAGGCTCCGCATGCCAGAACGAGTGCTGCCCATTTGTGTGCCCTGTGCCCAGTGGTTGTCCGCAGTGATTAAAAACTTGTGCTTGCGGTGTTTTTAAGAGATGATATTTTGTTATGGTATATTTAGGTAAAATATTTATTTTTTTCCTGGCGACCTTGTCCTAAATGAAGCTTTATATATACCTTTTTAGGTTTATTTGAACTAAAACCCTGTCGATTTTACAGCGCCTAATAGAGCCTATTTCAACATTAATGCCTATCTGTGCCTATTTTACGTTTAAAAACCTAAAATGAGACTAATTTGCCTAATTTCGTCAATGGCTTCTTTTCCCTTTTTTCATTCTGTGTTGGCACAACAGACAAGGATGATATTAATTTTAAGTCACTTTTAACAACCCAAATTGCATTCGTCCTCTTGTACCTTTTATCCACTTACCTCATTTTGTCGCCTGTAAGAGAGCGAGAAATGAATATACCGGACAAGGATCTTGCGATAAATGTCTCCACGCCACTACTTCCTGACTTTGTGGAGAAGCTGTCTCCAGTTTCCAAGATAAAGCGATTGAATTTCCCTGAAAGCAAAGTGATCTTAACCGATAAGAAACATTCATTTTGCTCTTGAAATCTTGGAGACTGTATTAGTAATTTATTGTGAGGCAAAATACGGTAGTAATAATTCTAACTATAAACAACCTGTTCATAAATAGTATTATCGCAAAATATTCAATACTGATAGACGTAATATTGATTTATGTTGTTATTTTGCGAAATACAATAAAAGGTCTAAAAGTGAGTTTTCTTGTAAGTTTCGAGTTTTATTAGTGCCTATTCTACCATTTAAAAAGCCTAGCGGATGCTGAAAGAACCTATTTTAGGCACCTAAAATGCATATTTTAAAACCTAACTAGTGGTGCTACAGAATGGCACAGACTGTCCCTTATTAGTTTTCTATTTCCTTCGGCCTTGGCTAGCCTTTTGGAATTACCACATACTCGTGCCAGCTGCCATCTGTCACCGCCCAAAGTACTTTTTTTTTTTACATTTTCATAATTTTTCGGCTTCCTAATGCTAGAACGGAAATATTAATATTAAAACAGTTAAAGAACAGTAAAATCCTCGTCCTAAATGGCAATTTCATTTCAAAAATTTGTAGCCGTTAAAAAAAGACGTTTAAGTGCTACTAAAAATGCGAAATTTGAACACAGAAAATTTTCACAATCTTTTTCACAGAAAATTTTTGAGTTTCTGAAAAACTTCATTTAAAGTAATTTGAAGCACATTAACTCACAAATAAATAGTGTTTACAAATTGCTGGTAACGTGCATATTAAAGGTGTGAAAGATCTTTCAAAAAATTACATTTGTGTAATTTTTGAGAAAAAAAATACCCCACAATGAACTTCACGTCATATTAAAGAGTGCAATTTGCACTATCCGTTCGAAAAATTTGAAGAAAAAATAATTTTTTGAGAAAGTGGCGTTTGAGCGTTTATGAAAAATGCGTAAGTTTGAGCTAGTTTTCACAGAAACTGTTGACTTCTGGAGAAACTTTACTTGACATTGTTTAAAGCACATGAACTCGTAAATATAATAATATGAACAAATCCCCACAAATATAAATATTAACGAGAGAGACGAGTAAAAAAAATTACATTTTCGCAATTTTTGAAAAAAGAAAAGAATTGAGCAATATGGCGTTTATGTCACCTCGTAGAGCACCTTTATCAATATCCATACGAAAAGTTTAAAGAAAAAATTTGGCGTCGTTTTTGAGAAAATCTGGTGTTTGTAATTTTTTAAAATTGCAAAATTGCAAATATTTCGCGCAATATTGCGCGAAAACTACTACAATTTTCAAAAAAATATACATGATCTCAATGAAAAAACTCGCTTTGGTGAACAAATTTTATTTGGAGGAAAAATCTCTATCTTCAATTTTGTAGTTGTAGGAAGACGTCGAACAAAATTCAAACTTTTGCATTTTTGAAAATTCGAGAGTTAACCGTGAAAATGAGATCTATGCCACCTTTATAAGTGTATTTACTCTATCCTTACAAGAAATTTAAAGAAAAAATTTGGAGCCGTTTCTGAGAAAAATTTGAAAATGTCTGGGAGGCTTCATGTAAAGTACCCCCAAATTTTGAAGAAACTTTTCCAAAATCGCGGCGCCTCGAGTGGAAGCAGATTGACCGGGGTATATCCATTTTAGAAGAAATCGCACGTATGGTTAAGCGCTAGTGTTGTTCAAGGACCTACGGACGGACCGACGGACGTTTTGAAGAGACACACTTTTTCGGTATCAAGGGACCCCGAAACGTGTATTTCCGTTGAAATCTTGAAATCGATTTCCCGCTGAATTACATAACTTCCCCAATACTAAGTATATTACTCCGTATATACGTACGTATACGAGAAAGTAAATATCCGCAGTATTCATCAGATATATTTTATATATCATCATATAGTTCATATTTTAAGTCTGAAAGGTATCTCGGTTAATTGTCTATAACCTGCAATATTTGTCCCAAACTATCACCTTCCAAGAACTCATTGTGAGATCTTTAAACTCCAAGTATCCCTTCGGCTCTTACACTTAGCATGGACAAGATGCCTTTCAGACTTGAAATAAATTACGTAACGCAAATTACAAGTATTTTCATGTCCCCTCCCTCCCCCTTGTAATGCACTTTTCTATCTCTATGTAAAGCAGCGTAACGCTGCCTCAGACCCCCTCCCTCCCCCTTTAACGTTACGTAATTTAAGGATGATCCATACGGATACCTGAAATGGGTTGAAAATTTCATTTGCAACATTTCTGTAAAGAATGTTATATATTTTTAATAATAAAATTTTAAATAATAATTTTATTGAACGTGAATTGTTTAAAGAGAAAAAATAGAAGTTATTATGTGTAAAACACCGTTGATTGTATTTTGTATTTTCAAAAGTATTTTAAAATACTATTTTATATTTTGTATCTAAAATACTTCTATAAAGTATTTTGTATTTAGTATCTAAAATACTTTCGGCGAAGTATTTTGTATTTTGTATCTGAAATACATTTTTCAAGTATTTTGCCCAACCCTGCCGTTCGGTAGATTTTCTCCAAAATTGATATTCCCAATGAATCTGGCTGATGTCTCGGCCTCCTGAATTTGAAAAAGATACTTGTATTTTAATTTTGAGAGGTGCTTTGCTGGAAGTCCCTGGGACATATTTTCAAATTTTTAAAAAAAATGGCTCCATCGCTTTTGATTACATTTTGTTGTTGTGTGAAATTTTGTGTGAAGGGCGATTAAGAGAATGGTGCAGGTCTCACTTTCGTTGAAAACTCTGATTTTTCGAAATTTGCTTCTTTTTACTACTACGATTATAACATAGAGATTTTACCCTTACTTATATCTGTTCCTTAAAGATAGATTTTGACATAAAGTCATGCACAATTTTTCGAAAATTTTAGTACTTCTCACGTAATTTTGCGCGAAAGTGAGCGAAAGCGGGCGAGAAAGTACGTGCTGAACAGCACATCTAGTTTTATTTACTTAACGCATTTGTTTTCCAAGAGTTAAGAGAATTCACTGTCTTGACATGTTTACTCGAATGGATATTGAATGTTTGATTAATGAAGGTAGGGGTGAATGTTTGAATTATGAAGGTAGTTAATTAATATGATTCTTGTAAAAGAACGATGAAATTATGTTTGCAATTGAAATACTTTTTGTACCTCTTAATGGAAAACAATGATGAGACCACAAAAAATATAAGTGAAACAAAAAGACAATTGTAATTATAAAAATTATACCTACTTTATTCGTATGTGAATAATTCCCATGTCTTATTTGGTAGCGATTTTGGACATGACTTGGCATTGTGCATTTGGAAAATATGTAACAATTTGGCAATAAAATAAAAATTGTGAGTTCTTAATTTATAAGAAAATAGTAATAATACATATTACATACATTCATTTTTAACATGAAAAAATCACTTTTAATATAAACAATTTCATATAGTATCTCTTTTCGGAATTAAGCTTCTTAATTTTCTGTCGTTCACTGTACAGAGAATATATTTATTGTATGATAGATCCGACACCTGCTGTAAACATTTGATCTGTGCATTCAACTAAGAGAAATTGTTAAACGGCGAGCAAAACACGGAACAGAATTAACAAATTAACAACAAAATTAACAAATTATTTAAATTTGAAAGAAATATATCAATTTTAAAAATAGAGAAAATATTTATTTTAAAGGAAGAATATATATAAATGTAGTACAACTCTTGACACTGTAGTATTTCAAACTCGGTGATTGCCTGCTTTTGTCTAAACGATTTATTTCCAGAATTCAGACATTCGCGACAGTAACATAATGTCGCTAACACGGTAATGAGAGAAGACAAATTGGGCGATATAAATTACATGATGTAATCAAATATACGTGAATTACTTCCATCAACTCTGACAGATGACGGCGTAAAATGATAGCAGTGTCATCCATATCACAAATGGTGCGAATACCACACGAATTGTGACAAGGTTAAGTGAGCATTTTGTTTGCTTTAGTCCTCTTAAAATATCAGTAGTTATGCTTTCGCCATAAATTGTTAACACTTGATTTTAAATTGGAGAAATCGGAATCATAAAAGCAATTTGATTACTTCCCCTTATGTTTTATTTATATTGGCATGAAATATCACAATTTGATGTATAAATAATACGCATACTAAAAAAAATTACTTCTAAATTTTGTGGCCAGATATTATGTTTGAACGTTGATGCACAATTACTGGACTTATTGAAAGATTCCTGCAAGGTAAATTTTAACAAGAAATAAAGTTATTCAGTAAACTGTTTGTAATAGATCTCTGTATTGGTAAGAAGGAAAATGATCAGAGTGAAAAAAATGTGATTTCAATTCGACATTTCATAAGTTCAAAATTTAAATTTCTGTTATGGGACACATTATTATGATTTACTACCCCTACACTATACATATTAGTAATGTACACTTTATAAAATATATTATTGCGCAGTATCAAATTATAATTCGTTTGTTTTATATTTATTAATTTCTGTGAAGTTCTATGTTAGTAGAAAATCGACTTTTTCTTACATACAGTTTATGGTATTTCTGTCTATTTCCTTTGAATCATAAGAGATCGAGTTATGATGCTTCTCAAAACGCAGTTTCTTCCAACCCCCTTCTTCATCGCTCGCCTTCACCAGCCTCCGCACAACCCGGAACGAAAGAAAGCGGTCGCTTATTCAGAGGGCGCTGCGCTGAAAACAAGTTCCACGTGCGAGGATTTACTCAAATTGACTTCTGGCGACGGCCGGGCGCGGCGCGGCGCGGCGCGGGGCGACGCGGTGGCGGGGAGCGGGCGGCCGGCGCCAGGCGTCGAAAAGGTATCAGACAACAGAAACTGCGGGACGCCGCATCATGAATTTCACATGGTGGGCGCGGGGCGGAGGCGGAGATAACCGCCACGAGGCGCATCCAGCCGGAAAGAGCCCATCCACCCCCTCCCTTAGACGCTTTCGTTCATCCACCCACTGCCCACACGGCCAACCGCCAACCCACCTACTCGCCCTCCCGCATGCCAGGCCCCCGCCATTCAAGTTTTTTTTGACAGATTCCGAAACAGTGAGTCTGAATTGTCATGAAAGGGAGTCATATTTCTATGATATATCTTCTCTCCGGCCAGTTACACAGCGTCACATTTGGTTGCTGTGAGATAATGTCTAAAAAAGTACGCTTGGTGCACAAGAGAGATACGAAAATAATTTATCTACAAATGAAAATCTTCAACAATATGGTTTTCATTTTTCTCACAATTAATTACACAAAGCACCTGGAATATTCAAAATTTTCAAGGCTATTAAATTATCAGCAGGCAAAAATTCTCCCTAACAAACGTCTTATTGCAGTGTAAAGAACAACGCTTCACGTGACTTCACTGATGGGAAAAACGTAGATTTTTCGGCATCTTTACACTAGACTTTGTTGATTTATTACATCAATAAATCTGGTAAAGGGAATGACATAAGTAGGGAAAAGAGGCGAAATAAGATATCTTTGCTGCCAAAGTACAAAGATTGTATTATCACTTCTTTTCTGGGCCTCACAAAAAAATGAACAACGTGCTCAGGTCTCATTTTTCAACTTTTTGCTTTATAATAACATTATTTATTCTAGGTGTTCAATGTATATAAAAGCACTTCTGACTCTTCTACAGAAAGGTCTTCAAAGGAATTTCCTCTGTCAGTAATTCAGAATTTTGCTTTCGTGGTTAAATAAGAATCTCTTACCTGTTAAGGGTATTTTATTTACCATGAAAATTGGGATTTGTATAGGTTTCGTTTGTAAAAATGTCTTTGCCTCTCTCTTTAATGTTATTAATGACATACAGTCAAGAATAAGTATTCCTTTCAAATATTTGTTAAATTTGTGGCATTGATTTGATCAATGTCATGACGAGTAGACACAGATGTTTTCAAAATCGTAGGATATACGATGAAAGAATTAAATTACCTTTGAAAAATCATTTTAACTCTTTTTTTATTGATTCGACTCCCTTAAAAAACGAGTGGGCATTTTTCATATTCCTATTTCATAAAAATCCACAACTCTGTGTTCTTATCTTAATTTTCGTACGTTTATGACATCTCAGTGCTAAGAATATTAATTACAATAGGCAAATAATACTACTAAAATAATAAAGTTGTGTTCAATGTTTCAGGTAATATGTATATTAAGACCTCGTCAGTAATTCTAATTTCTGCTTTCAAACTTTTGAGCTCGAGACAGTTTTCTTGAATTTGACTTGCAACGACTTTGAAGATCGATGTGTTGATTCCAACGAAACGCCAAAAAAAAACAAAAAAAACTTTCATTTGACAAAAATAAATTATCTTAAAATCACTTGAACGTATGCACTCACAGTTTTGGGGAAATGCTGCAAGTTCAAACTAATATGTGTAGTGGCTTGATATTGATTCGTGCGCCCAGAAAGCAAAGTCGAGCGAACAAGGGATATTTAGAGACGTCTTCCGGTGTGAGACCCGAGTCAACACCTCGTGATCGCCTCAGATCCCAGTGGGCCTCGCTTGAGCTGGCGAGGGCGGGGGCGAGGGCGAGGGTGAGGGAGGAGAATGAAGAGGGAGGGGAGTGGTCGGTGACGGCGGGGGGGGGGTGAGAGTGGCGGTCCCTAGTGGGCGACGGAGCAGTCGCTCCGCTCCGGAGCCTATGAATTATTCAGCGTGATGAGTTAGAATAAAGGCCATAAGAGTGGGCGCTGATCTCGGCTAGTTGGTTGCAGAGACGGTGATCAGCGAGAGGAAGGCACGGACCATATCAACGCGTCATTGTCGTCAACAAAAAATTTGAAATTTTCTCCATTATAAGTCGTGCGTATTACGGTGGCCTGGTTGTTCGTAGACTATTTTTTAGAACTTCGCAGCCTTCTAAAGATGTATTGACTTACCAAAATCACAATGTTATGTGGTGTGTAATTCAAAAACATTGAACTGCCTAGCGTCTTCTTCTTCTTCTTCTTCTTCAGAAAAAAGGACAATTGAGTGTTGTGTTGGGGTTCTTGAGCCAGCTGTGATACCTAAAAATGTCCGATGTTACTTCTCTTTCATTTTGATTCCTATTGCCGTTTCCTTGCTGCATACTATACATTCGCTAATTTAAAATGTCTTGTGATTTCTGAAAGAAGAACTATCGATGTCGTGTCTCAAAAGTAAAAGAAGCAGTAAAGTACAAGAAAAAGTAATTAAAGGTAAAAGAGTCAAGCAACTACTGTCGTAAGAAGTATTTCAAGAGTCATTTACTTGGCTCTAGTGTTTTAGATTTTGTAGAGTACTGTCATTCAGAACCAAAGTAGGTACTTGGAGCGAGAACATCTGCCATACCAGACGCTTTATTCTGCGTTTTCTTTGCTTTCTCTACCAAAGACCGATAAAAATATCCTGTATACAATTTCGCATATCCTGTAAAATGTCCATTGTATACGATTTCTTTGAATCGCTGAATCACATCGCATCGACGAATATATGAAATCATCTTCTGATATCTAGTATGCATATGTTACGTGCATGATCTTAGAATTTTTCAACACTTTTGGAGAATCTCAAAAACGATGGACAAAACATCATGCTTGATTTTATTTTCACAACATTTCCCTGTATTTTCTATTTTGTAATCTTTGCGGTTGCATCTTTATTTGAGACTCGTATTGCAGATGACTTTGCCCCCCTCTAAAAAAACATGAACTAGGTCAAAAAAAGATATGCTAGCTAAATAACTAGGTCGAATTAAGCCTCTCTCTGGAGGAGAATTCTATCGGCTGACTGCTCTGATCGGTAGTTTTCCGTGGTTTCTACTGTCCGAAACCTAACAAACGGGCCGTGGATCGCGCGCGATCATCTTTCTTGTCATATCCTTATCTCTTACATACATCTTACATACACTACATTACTCCCAGATCGGGAGAGCAGTCGAGAACTTAGAACTTGATCCGGCTAGGGCGGTGCCCTTCTGGTGTGAGATATCTGGATGGGGAAAACCTTGCTAGCCAAAGTGTAGGTCGGCGGCAGATGCCGCCATCCAGTAGGGGAAGAACCCCGCCACCTCTCACGACAAAATCATGCCCCACACTTACGGGAATAACGATGAGCTTTTTGATGCGCTTGGAAACTATAATTAATCAATCAAGCCATTCGAATTTGACCTAGAGTTTGAAACCATTTTCATTTTGAAAACAATATTAAAGTGCGTATTGTGCGTCCACGTATTAATTATTGCTACATCAATAATAACTATTCAGCGGCGTTTGATTAAGATCAGAAACATGTTTTAATCTCGTGCAGTCATCTTTTGTGGGAATCTCGAAATTCGTTTATAGCCATGTTAGTTCTTCTAATATCTCGTAACTTTCTCGGTGGAGCCAGACTGTCTTCCCATAACTGCGGACATCACCCCTCACTCTTTCTCGCTACATCTGTTCTCGCCTCGTCTTAGCTCGCCTCCCCGGCCAGCCAATCCACCAGCCAGCCCCTTCTCTCCCCCTCGCCGGCGCGGCGCCCTCGCCCCGCCGCCGCCTCCGTCGCCGCACAGCAACAGAACAAATCTGCGCGGAGATTTATGAGGTGCTAAAAGTCACCGCGCTCCTGATCGCGTGACGGCACCCGCTGAGGGCGCGGGCGGAGGGTGGCTGTGAAGGCGAAGGCGGGGCAGGTGAAGCGGCGATGGCGAAGGCAGGGAAATGGTGGAGGAGGAGGTGGTGACGGCGTAGGTAGCGGGGGAGGAGGTGAGGGCGAGGGCAGGGGAGGAGGAGCAGTGGAGACGAACGTAGTGGAAGAGAAGGCGGCGGGGACTACGGCGTAGGCGGCAAAGGCGACGAAGGCGAAGGTGGAAGTGGCGAAGGCGAGGGCAGCGGACATAGTGGAGGAGAAGGTACTTCCGGCGTAGGGAAGCGGAAGAGGGGGTTGTGGCGAAGGCAGCGGAGAAAGTGGAGGTGGAGGCGAGGGCCAACGGAAGGGGACTTGGTGGAGGCGAAGGCGAAGGGGCTATGGCGAAGGTTGCAAAGGAGAAGGTGATGGAGGGGAAGTTATGGAGCCAAAAGGTGGAGGCAGAGAGCAGATGGCGGCGAAGAAAGTGTTGGACGCAAGATTGCAGAAGTGAGGGGAGGGGAAGTGAAGGCGATGGAGACAAAGGTGAAGCGAAGGAGGCGAAGGCGACGATGGCATCGAAGATAAAGGCGACAAAAACCAAGGCGACGAAGGCGAAAGCAATGAAGGCAAAGGTGAAGGTCGCAAAGGCGTCAAGGACGCAGACGGCAGAGATGAAGGCGAAGGGGTTGAGGAGAAGGCAGCGCAGATGATGGAGGCGCAGGCGGTGGAATGGAAGGGCGGTGGCAGACGAGAGAGGCGGAATCTAAGGCGACGGAGGAGAGAGGGCGCGGATTCGAGAGGCTGTGGATGCGAAGCAGGCGAAGGAAACAGGTGGCAGAAGAGAAGCCGACGGAAGACAAAGTAATGAAGACGAAGATGAAGAGGACGAGATGAAGAAATTGTCAATTGCAAGGTGATAGAGGCAATAGCGTCCTTAAACGAAGTTGTAGTGGCGAAGGTGGTGGCGATGGCGAAGTCTGTGAATGTATTGCAAGCAACGTAGGCGCTGAGGCGATGGCGAAGACGATGATGGCAATAGCGCCTACAGTTACTGGAGGCGTCGACGCGGAGCCGACGACCGAGCCCCCCACGAGCCCTTCGTTTCGCCAGCCCTTCTGACCAGGCCTGATTAGGGCTGCCCTATGGCGGCGCTGCCCGGTCGCCGAGGTCTACGCGCCACGCGTGCAATATAGCGTCGTAAAGATAAGAAATGAACGAAGAAAGCCGGACGAGAGCGAAGGGAGAAGAGGAAGGAAAATAAAAGGAACCCGAGTCGGAAAGGGAAAGACAAATGGTGAGTGCAATATCTTAATGGAACAAGACAAAGCTGGAAATAGAAATCATGACATGGGCTTCACATTTTACCAAGTTTAGAGCTGGCGCGACGTCGAACCGCGACCCTTTCATGGCGCTCACTCGCTTCTATTCTCGAGCCTCGTTTCGAAGTGGTGCGATAAGGATAAGGACGGCGGAGAGAAAAGAAGCCGGAAAGGGCAGAAGGAAATAGCGAAACTCAGAAGAGATGCGAGCGTAGGTCAATGGCATTGACATCGAGACCAAAACCCAATCGTCCGCAAACAAGAAACCCCAGGCTCTAAAAACACCGGCGGAGACGTGAAATGGAATCGATTTTCTGTTGGAACCGAACAAACTCTATATTCATAAACTGTCTTGTGACATGGAATTCAAAAGAGTTCGGAGTAAGTCCGGGTAGAATTAAGTAGGTGTCAAGGAATGCATCTATATAAAAAGTAAGCATGCATAAAATAATTTTGTATAGATTTTACAGTAGAGTTTTATCATTTTAGTACTTTTAACTCCACAGCTACTTTAAATTACTATAATAGGTGAAGAACAATTATTATGCCTGTTAAATAAAAGTAGCTATTTTTTCTTATGAAAAATGTCTGGAATAAAAAAAATGTTTCTGTATTTTATTAGCCATAATATTTCTAATGGTTACTTTTATCATGCACAAATATTTCTCCTTTACAAAGAAATTAACGTAAGTGTTGCACATTATTTGCGTTTTATAAATACGTCAGTAGCTTGCAATTTCAGCTGAACATTAGAATATACTAAAGGTGTTTGGGGGAAACAATCTGGGTACGAAAAAATTGAATTGCATATATTATATGTTTTATATTAAATAATATATTTTATGTTTTATATTATTTATTAGTGTGTTTTCGCAAACGATACTGCACAAATCTTCTTATTTCGCTAGTAATCATTTTAGAATGCACATTTCTCTTTCCCCGTTCATTTCAACGTAATATATTCTTCTCCTAGTAAAATCTCATTGTAAATTTTACTTTTACCTCGGTAGAAATTAATCTATTTGTTTCAGGAATTCATTAAATGCGAGAAAGACCAAATGGCACTGCAAAATATTTCACCCAGCTACTAATTCGCGAGTTGAAATCTGCAGATTAAATACAAGTGATGGGCTCGCCCGCCAAAGCAGCGTTAACGGGCGGGTCAAAATGGTACAAAATGTCCGCAATTGCTCCAGATTCGCTTAACGACACGCGCGTGAAACTGTATTGCGGTCTGTATTTTAATTTATGTGCGCTGCACTCCATAAATCCAAGCGTAAAGAGGACGGAGCAATAGCCACGCCGGAATAATGTGTGTTTATTGCATGTCTCGCGCTATCTATAAATTCTCGCGGGACACTATCGGGTCAACTTCTGCCACTCGACCCCATCCCCCGCGGCAAGGGACGAAGGCTCCTCGTTGTTTTAAAATGCATCGTGCACTCCGGGCGCTCTTGAAGCTAACAGCGCCGGGCCACCGCCGCCGCCGCCGCCGCCGCCCGCCGCGCCGCGGGCGAAGCTAACCATGAACTGCCCGCTCCTGCGCTCCCGCGCGTACATCAAAGGCGGAGGCGGACGGCGAGCGCTCCGCGGCGGCGAAAGACACTCGCGGAGGAAGAGGGGACGGCGGAGGAGGCGAAGACGGAGAGGAGGAGGTGCATCACGTGGATACGGTGGAGGTTCGCGTGGATACGGTGATGGTTCGATCAATGCTTCAAAGTCTTGAACAGCTAAATAATAGATCACTATATTACCACGCCATCATCACGAAAATGGCAATAAGGTTTGTTTATAGGTTAATTTAAATATCATGATTAGGGCCCGGATAATTATGTACTAAAAATTAGGAAAATATGTACATATAATGTATTAAATTATATAAAAATATGTACTAAAAAGTAAGAAATATGTAACACTTTAATTATTATATCAATTCATTTTAATAAAATACTCTTGCTTAAATGTTGATCTGTGTAGACTTAATATACTCGTAAAGAACAAAATTAAAAAATAATTCTACTCAAAATTCTGTTATTTACAATGGTCTCCGTAAAAAATGAGAAACAAATATTTGTTTCAAATACTTAGAAAATAGCTGAATGTGACGTCACCGACGCTTTAAATTACTTTCGTTTGTGTGACTTGTTTTTTTCTTCTTCTTCTTCGTCGTCGTCGTCTCGTCCTTCTTCTTCTTCTTCTTCGTCGTCGTCTCCTCCTTTTTCTTCTTCTTCTTCGTCGTCTCCTCCTCCTTCTTCGTCTCCTTCTTCTTCTTCGTTGTCCTTGAATCTCTGTCTTTCTCCTCGTCGGTATTGTACTGGAGTTTAATCAACACCACCTACATCTAGTTAGGTGGCGTTGATTTAGTTCCCGGCATAATTACCAAGATCACAGCACCAAAACACGAAAAAAACACGTTTTTGGAAATTTCTTAGAATTTTATAGCCATTTCTGGAAACAAATTATCAGTTCCCCATTAGGACGCCGAGACGCGTCGAATGACACCTCGTTTGTATCCACTAGTGCACGGGAAGTAGTCTACCCGTGAGAGACGGAACGCCTCATCCGCAAGCATGCACACGAGGAGTTTACTCAAATACTCTACAGGGATGAAATTTTTCCTATTATCTGTTCGAAGGCCTTGTACCGACCAAGTGTTCCACATTGCATGAAGTTGCTGGTGTTTATTCAAACAAAACTTTGTCCCAACATGTCACTGTTCAATGCTAGTCGCGGATTAGGGAATAAAAACAATGCTGGTTGATATTTAATCAATTGACTCTTAGCACAAATTCAGCTTTCTTTAATAATGTTCTTACCCAAGACGCTATTGCTTGACTTCTCTGAAAAGATAAACCAAACTTTTCTTACGGCAAAATTCCCAGTCTGCGTTACCACAAGGTTTAAGCCAATCGCCGTGAATTATTTTCTGTCCCTTTCTTATCCAAAAGCTGTAGTGCCACATCATGATTTTACTTTAGATTTTCACCTCACAGAGATACTTTACAAACAAGGGTTTAGGCTCCAGTGCAACAAACGGGGAAAGATGGCGCTTTCTGAGCTGCGTTGGTGCGTGTAATTTTTGGCGAAGGGCATTAAGGTCAAGAGAGACCTGTGAAAAATACGTTGTGGGAGCGAGTTATCGCTTGCTAGACGTACCATTTTCATACACAAAATTTATTTCTGAGTAGTATTTTGTTCTCTACTTACTCGCGCTGAAATCTACACACTGGAAACTTTGGAGTGCAGCACCTTGCCCTTTTGTAGGATTCTGCGTGCTACAATATCAACATTTTTACGCAATGCAATAGCGCTAATTTGGAGGGGAGGCTGCCGAAAAATTGTTTGACAATGCTGAATTGTTTGTCTTGGTTATTCCTAATCAAAAAACATGTAGGATAAATGAAGAATTGTACAAAAAGAATGCAGAAAAAACGAAAATATTAAGAAATATTTAAAAATATGTACTTTTGTGAAAAATATGTAAATATATGTACTTTCGGGTAAAATATGTAAATATATGTACTAAAAAGGCATCGGTTTTAGGACCTAATCGACATGAAACGTAAATATATTGTGGTTTTGACTCGATAGAGTTAACATGCGGAAATATGTAATTACATAATTATCTGGGCCCTAATCATGATATATGATACATTTGATGGATCATTTAACTGTACTAATCGCTGATAAAATGAGGTGGAGGATGACTGTCGAGAGAAGCAACAACTTTGGGAAGAAATACGTCGACTTCAGTTAATTCAGGATTGAATAATGTGGAGACAAGAGAACTGACCAAAACCCAGCGATAGAGGAGTAGGAGAGGGAGAAGGAGCTACAGGCCTAGGAAACAGTGAATGACGAACGTCAAGAGAAACAAACATCAACGTCGAAAAGGATGCGGAGGGATAGGAGCACGAGATAAGGAAGGTGGAACTATATCACTTGGAGACGTTGGAGGAAAACAGACGACGAACAATTTTGGGAAGAAATACGTTGAATCTAGTTAATTCAACATTAAATGGGGTGGGGACAAGAAGACTGGCCTAGGGCTTGCGATGGAGAAGAAGGAGATGGAATTACTGAGATAGGAAGCAGTGAATGAAGAGAGTCAAGAGAAAGAAACATTAGCGTGGAGAAGGGAGCGGAGAAGTAGGAAGGAGAGATGGAGAAGATGGAATTATAGAACTTAGAGATGGTTGAGCAAGACCTTTGTTGGAAACCGACAACCAATCACTTTGAGACGATTGAGAAAAATATGATCTTTTTATACAGTGGAATATTGTTATTTAAATATTTGATAATTTGAAGTAGAGGTGAAATTAAAGACTTAGGAAATGCTAAAGGAAGACATTTGAAACGAACAAAGAAATACAATGGATCTAAGATGGACATTTGACCTGATTCAACGGAGTATTATTTGAAGAAGTAAAGATAAGTCGCTGACAATGAAAAGGCAGGGACTGAGACTAGGGAATAATGGAGGAAGACAGTTGAGAGAAACAAATGGGGGATGGGGATATAAAATTATCAAGCTTGAGGGTTTAAATATTTACAAAATATCTAATGGAGGGCCACAACACTGATACATGATTTCTGGCATTGCGTAAATAAAAGAGAAATATGAAAAAAATGTTACAGAGAGGGTTACATATCAACATTGAGTTTTCTTCATAAACTTTTTTGTGCGAATTGGGAGTTAATGTAATCTTTACCACTATTTTGCCAGAAAAGAGTTTCGTCTATTTATCCTGAAAGAAGCGACACACTTCCGTAATAGCTATTTGCTAGATGGAATGTTCAGCCACTGAACTGTTTCAGAACACAACTACTATACTTACCACAGAATCACAGACTTTGCTAAACTCACCCTTCAAAAATGCTACCTCCTTCAATTCTGACTTGGGCTGAAATTTGGCTGAATCAGATCTCCGCTGGTTTTCTTTTGATTGAGCATAATGTAAAACATCGGCATTCGCCCAGCTGCCTGAGGTCCCTCCTGCCTTCCTGCGTGGTTGTTGTAGTGGACGTGTCATTGTCAACATTGCGTTCAAACCGACACACGAATACATCCTGACCAGCAGCGTACTATGCTTTAGCGATCTCATTAGTCCTCTCAAATTTTCCAATGCCAATACATAACTTTGGTATTGATACTAGGATCTTGGTGATTTAGTAGCATCACTGCCGATTTAAGTAAAACCGACATTTATTGATAGGATTTCTAAAACCTAAAGAATAGAGTAGCGTTTTGAAAAATAAAGAAATCCACAGGCACTCGACATAGGTGGTTGTGATGGTTCGATCAATGCTTGTGATGGTTTGATCAAAGACTTGAACAGCTAAATAATAGATCACTATATTACCAGGCCATCATCACAAAAATGGCAAGAAGGTTTGCTCATAGGTTAATTTAAATATTATCATGATATATGATACATTTGATGGATCATTTAACTGTACCAATCGCTGATAAAATGAGAAGTTATTTTCGTAAATGTTTTATGCATGTCTCATCATAGCAACGTGGGGGTTTAAAAGAGTCGGACATGACTGTGTTGCAAACAAGTCTGCCTTTGGGTCGCTCGCTTTTACTTAGCAAGTCGGCTGAGAGGCCATTTGTCTCATGAAATTGCAAGTGCTCATTTTCGCTTTGTCTTATTTCGTTTGCTGGAGACTATTGCACGTCACCGTGCGTCTAAAGTTGCCGTAAATGGATCGTCGAAGCAAATAACATCTCAGCGGACATGCCATAAACATTCAAAGGGGTGCGACTTGTAATTGTCGAGACAATACCCCGGGGTATGGTATTTTTCCGTTCTCTTGTACAAATAGTGATTTAATTGCGGTCTCATTCTTTATCGATTCCGATTTTCTGAGATTGGCAAATGAAAGCGAAAAAACAGGGGGATATTATATTTCGTATGACCAATGAGAACAGCATATTTTAATTGAATAAAGAAATATTTTTGCATAAAATACGTTGGAAATCATGCATTGAACAGGATCAAGAATGTTGTTAATCGCTTAGGCTGAACGTCGGAGCCTCGTTTTCAAATTGGCAACGCGCAGCGAAGCGTCAATTTGCCTTAAAAGTTTGAGATTAGAAATACGACGCCATTCCGTTTGCGGGCGCGTGCTGTCGTTTGCCAAGTTCTCACAGAAGAGAGTAGATTCCTTCACATTCGTTACAATAAAGGGAAAGAACCATTAAAGACAATACAAATCCGAAAATTATCATTGTGATAGGACCTTCGAAGAATACTGTTTTTATTTAATTACCAACCAGTAAATTCTTATGAAACGTGCACTTGCGCGAGCGGGGCTCGCGATTCCCCACGAACACAGAGGATTCAGAGTTTCGTGCTATCGAGAATCAATACAAAGATGAAAATATAAGATAAGCAATAGAAAGATGAAAATTGACATTCACATAAGAAATTCGCCATATTATTATATATAATCATTAATAACATAAACTATTCAAATAATGTTCACATCTTTTTTCACACACAGTCAATAGTGGGCGGACCATTGGCGGACGAGTGTGATAGAGCGGGTCTCAGAGGAGCTCTCAAAGAGCTTCAGGAAGTGTTCCTTCGCGGCGATGACCGTGATGAGTAAAGCTCGCGTGCCATCAGAGAGCGTAGCGTGATTGAGGGTTCGTGCAGTAAATGTCGTCCCGCTAATTTGTACAAACAAGACAACTCTCTCTAGAAAGATGATAATGATGCGCTCTAGACCTCGGAGATGTGGTTCCTTCTAACGATACCTAGATAGTCGTTGACTAGTTCGTTTTCATGTCACATTATGTTACGGATGTCTTCAAAATAACATTCAATAGAGAAATATCTTTCGTACATAGGTGTCTGTAGGTGCCTGTTAAAATAGTGTTTATTGACTTAAACTGAAGTTAATATAGGTCATTAATAACCACTCAATCAAGGATATGAAATTACTAGAAGCATAAATCAAATCTAATTGTGCTTATTAATATTAAATGAAATATGTTCTCTTTTTTATTTTTACTTTCCCGTATACGTATGTATATACGGAGTAACATACCCAATATAGGGAAGGTTATGTAATGCTGCGCGAAAAAACAGCGGATTTTGGACAGAAAAAAATTCATTGCCGGGCCCGTGATAAAGAACTAGTAGTGCTACAGAATGGCACATTCCCTTATTAGCTTTTCAGAAAAGTACTCACTGTGGAGAACAAATTTTTATTTGAAGGAAAAATCTCTATCTTTCATTTTGTAGTTGAAGGAAGAGTACGAAAAAAATTGAAACTTTAGCAATTTTCAAAAACTCAGAGTTAACCGTGAAATTAGGACCTACGCCACCTTAACAGTGTATTTTACTCTACTCTTACACGAAATTTAAAGAAAAAATTTGTAGCTGTTTTTGAGAAAATTTTCAACTGTCCGGGGTGTGTGTATGTGTGATGTAAAGTACCCCAAATTTTGGAGAAAGTTTTTCAAAATCGCGGAGTGGGATCAGATCGATCGGGGAATAATCATTTTGGAAGAAATCCTACTTATGGTTTAGGAGCTAGTGTTTTTTTCGCCAGACTGACAGACAGGCGGACAGACGGACGGACAGACGTTCTGTTTTCAATTACATTACTTTCCCTATCCTACTTATATTACTCCGTATATACGTATGCATACGGGAAAGTAAAAAGAGCTAGAGTTTTCACATAGAATTGTAAAAACGCTGTCACCTATTGTACCAGAAGACAGCTTTAATGATGTAATAAGTATGACGACGCTGTAGTACTACGAGCATTTAGGCATCTGTCGCATTTCAGGTAGGCGAGCTATTAGGCCTCTGTCGCATTTCAGATTCGATTTACTGCAGTCTGATGCAGTTACTTTTCTTCAGCCCCCGTATTCTCCATCCTTCCTTGCCTTCGAGTCCTTCCTCGACCTTTGAGAAAGTCGGTTGGCTGGCAATTCCTGAGCGTACTAGGCCATCGCATTCATAATCATAACATATGTTAATAAATATAATATACAACTGAGAATTTAATCATAAATATAATCATAAATGTTATGGAAATGTATATTCCTTTAACAAAAATGTAAATATAAATGGAATACAGTTTTGTCGAACCTTCGTGGATTCGATAATGTTAAACCGTATTGCACCCGCCACACAATAAATTGCTCTTAATCTTCCATAATCAATTTCATGGGGAGGAAGGAAGAGGTATTACCTCTGTCACGCCGTATTTTCTCACTAAATGCAAAAAATATAAGTAAAGTTTTTATTTTTGTAGTCTAACTGCGTTAAAGTGAAATGTATGAAGTCAACAATCGTATACTCCGAACTTCCTGAGTTCAAGAGTAAACGTCGTAAGAGTTAGTTGCAGGAAATATTCATTGGAGACATTCATTCCAAACGCCACCACGAGGGCTCCATTACCGCTGACCGGGAATCCAACGTCAGGTGCGCTTAACCAATTTGTTCGGGAGGCTTTTCAACCCCATCCTTCCCTCTCCCTGTGTGATTGTCAGATGGACTCGGGTATTTCGACCGGCCGAAACGAATCCGGCGAATAAAAGCTTTGCGCGGCGGCGCTCGCTTTCATTTCCGCCTCGACTGCCAGGCGGAGCTGCACCAGCTTTTGCTGAGCGCGTGCGATAAATCCAGGGGAACCGCTTCGCGACTAGCAGCGGCTCGCAGCTGGCGGCAGCGGCGGCGCGGTGCGGCGGAGTGTCACGGACGGCGCGGCGAGGGAGGGGCGGGCGGTGCGGAGGAAAGGGCGGTGAAGGCCGCGGAGGCTTCGGGGGATCCGGAGTCGGATGGGGCGGAGCGGCGGGAGATGGAGACGGGAAGGGGGCAGAGGCGGAGACGGAAGAGGCGTCGGAGGTGTACGCGAGTGGGGGGGGGAGACGGCGGGGGTTGGGAGGATGGGGGTTGGAGAAGATGTTAAGATTCGCGATGACGGCAGGGATTGCGGAAGCAATGGATGTGGTTGTGTCGGCTGGGGGGAAGGGGATGTGGAGGTGGTGGATGGAACGGATTCAATGGTGACGGAGCGGGGGGGATGTGGATGAAGTGGATGCAGGGGATGCGAGGGTGTCGGAGGTGCCGAAGGTAGTAGTGGGGTGGTACAAACTGGTGGAGGTGTCGGGTGTATTTAAGATGGGGAATGGCGGAGTGGTCGGCTGACATGGCGTTGGGATGTCAGCGATCGATGTCGGCGGAGAAGCCACGGCAGAACGGAGCTTCAAGTGTCTATGAGAGTGTTTCGGAGCAGTGTGGGCAGAGTCGGCGAGACCATGGCGCACTATCAGAGAAGGCAAGGTTAATGATTGAAGGACTATGATGAGAGAAGTGGTTCGGGGGCGGAACGCAGTGAACAGTGTCGGACCAAGTTCAAGCAGTGGCGGCAGACCTTCAGAGACGGAGGCTGGAGTGGTGGAGATGGAGGGGGTTGCAGGTGAAGGGGAGAAGTGTTGCAGAGGCATAGACGATGATCGATGCCCCTGATCGATGGCTACGGTGTACGAGTAGCCGCAATGGAAGTTCAATAGCAAGGCAAAGGAAGACCTGATGCTGGTTGCAAGTTACTAGCTTTGACAATGTCGTAGTGTAGGTGAGGTAGCAGGTGTTGTTGGAGCTGTAAATGGAGTGGTAAAGGAGCGAGGCTGGTGGATAACATTAAAAGAATGGCGGTGAAGTCATTCGTGGAGAGGTGGCATATCAGAGACAGCGATTTCGCAGTACGGCTATTAGAGCGCACAAGACGGATCGACAGGAAAGAAGGTATGTGGAGGAGCGCTGATGGCGTGGTGAAGTGGACGTCGGTGAGCTGTAGAACCGAAGCAATGTAGCGAAATTGTAGAAGCAGCTCGAATGCCATGACGATGCATGGCTGAGATGAGGTGGCGCGCTAGGGGAGCATCTGAGCTAAGATGTTGAGCATCCTGCACTGAGAGTTCGGAGATTATGAAATGATCTAGAGTGCTGTATAGGAATCGTGGGGACGCCAGTGGACAACTGAGGACGGCTTTCGATCCGGCTTAGTGACGGAACAGCAATGTCGGCGTTGCCCAAGGAGGAGTCATGGTGGCGGATCGGATGGCGGTGGTGAATGCAGCTTCCGAGGAGAATCACTGGAGCGGAAGATGATGGAGGCTCTAATGGTACTCGCGTAATGTGAAAGTACTGACGAGTGTTAATGTGTTTCAAGGACAACGGCTGTAGACATATTATGAAGTGTGAATTGTTTCTCGAAACATAGGACAAGTAAAGAAGCTGTCCAAGGATCATCACCAAGCTAACTCACCTTGGTGACCACAAGGGTCACCAAGGATCATTATCCTTGGTGAAGTATCACCAAGGATCATTATCCTTGGTGAAGTAATGGTAGCTGTGGAGAATCTATGGCGGTGGGTGATGGTGGCGATTGTCGGCAATATTCAGTGTTCCAATTCTTGTTATTCCGAATTCACTACAACACCACACTCTACATTTTACAGCCGCGCCGCCCGCCACGCGAGCGGTGGCAGGTGTTCTGCCTCTCTTCGGTTGCCATGCCACCGGGGCGATGAGCGGCTCGCAGTGGGAGTGCGTGTCCGTGGCAGCGCGGGGTTGCCTGCGAACTTAGACCCGGCGCGGCGGTGGCGGCTGTGGCGTCCGCCGCGGGCACGCGACCTCATATCTGATTTGGCGTGCTGTGGCGGTGACCAGTCTCAAAAGCAGATATGACCGTGCCTTCGAGAAAGGGGCCCCTAACCTGTAGAGAGCTCGAAACATAGTGAAAGGACTGGCGTGGTTTTATGGCAGAAATGTAGCAAACCCATTGGGTGGATGAAGAAGCTGGCTGAGAAGACGGTAACAGTGAGGTAACTGTGAGTATCTATTGGAACAGATTGACGAGCGTTTCGTTTGAGGACGAGCTGAGATAATATTATGGCTATGTCAAAAGTGACAAATTCAAATATGTGATTAATTTGAAGTGTTCAGTGATCATTATCCTTGAACGAGCTTTCCTTAATCTCCACTGCTCGTCCTTCTCAATTCACCCTCACATTTTACAGCCGTGTACAAGCGACTGTGGCAAGTGTCCGCCCTTGTCAGTCGTCGTGCCACCGGAGTGATGAGCGGCGCCCAGCGGGGGGTGGCGTGTCTGTGGCGGTTGCAGCAGGGCGCTGCGAAGTTAGATCCGGCGCAGCGGTGGCAGTTGTGGCGTCGCCTCGGGCACGCGACCTCGACGTGCAATCGGGGGTGGGGGTGGCCGGTGACAAAAGTCTCAAGAGCGGTGGAGTGCCAGATATGACCGTACCGTCGAGAATGGGGCCCCTAAATGGTAGAGAGCACGAAAATAGTGAAAGACTGCCGGGATTATGGCAGATATGTAGCAAAACAATTAGGTAGGTGAACAAGTTGATCAAGATGGGGGTAACATACAGGGAGTAGCAGTGGAGAATCTATGTAGCACGTGGGTAATCTCTGACGCTTGCGGAATGATGACGGTGTCAGACTGGCGACGCTGAGACGATATTCCAGCGAGTTTTCATAGGTTTTCCAAAGCAGCAAATTCAAATTGCAATGGTTTTGGACTGATCAATGATCCTTATACTTGGACGAGTTTTCCTTACTATCCACTGCTCGTCACTCTTAATCACCCTCGTATTTTACAGCCGTGCAGCCCCCCACGTGACGGTGGCAGGTGTTCCGTCGCTGTCGGTTGCCGTGCCAACGGAGTGATGAGCGGCGCGCAGCGGGGCGCTGCGAAGTTAGGCCCGTCGCGGCGGTGGGCGGTTGTGCGTCGCCGCGGGCACGCGACCTCGACGCCCGCTCGACCGCTCCGCGCGCGACGCCCAGCGCCCGCGTCGCGCCCGATATAGCCGAGCGCAATTTGTTACGGCGGACAGTCGGCGTGTCGCCGGCGGTGGCACCGCGTCGCGTGGGAGTTGGTGGCGGCCGGCGCGGCGCGACGCGGCGTCTTCGCGACCTCCGAGACGACGCGAGGGTCTCGGGACGCGCGGCGATACAGTGATCTGAGCAGGCGACTTCGCGAGGGCATGTTTCTGCAAGCGAGTTATGTGTTGCCGTCGTTTTGATGAATGCGAGTCAGAGGGAGCTGATGTTACAGTGTTCAAATGAAATGGTATTTTTTATCGTTGTGGTATCAATTTGTCAATGTATTTATATTGGACATAAACTGCTATAAAATTGACTGTGCTGTTACTACACACATTTTGAATTGGAGAGAAAATGATATATGTAGGTATTTTTTTAAATCTGACATAAGATGAATGAGATAATTACCTACATTTTGTTGCTTTGCAATTATGGCACATAATTATGTCTTTTTATACACAGTAATAGTACTGTTATAGTCATACCAGTGTGATATAAAAGTGTAATTTGAAAGCGAGTTGTAATATATTTTTTGATAATGCACTATCATTAATGACACCGATGTGAATCGTTGTTGTATAAGACTCGCGCAATGTCAAACTTAGTCTTAATTTATTTTACTGTTCTACATGCAATTGTCCAATTGTTCCCAAAAAATAATGTTCGTCATTTGAATTGCTTTGACTCCTTTTTTTCCAGTCTGTATATGTAAATGGATAGCAATAATGAAAATAAATAAGGAACATTTATTTTCAATTACTTGATAAAAATTAAAGTAAAAGGACAAAGCAGCGATAAAAATTAAGGCAAATTTTGAATTCGATAGCTCAGGGATTTAGGGACGTGTGGGACAGGAAGGAAGGTGGAAAAGTCTACGGGTTCGAGTCTGAGTAGTTGGTGATTGGTGTTGCAAACTATTAATTTATATCTTATTCAACATCATCCCTTTTATAACCGTTAACCTATAGTTCAACCTTTATGATCACCCTACTGTTCTTCTTATAGTGGAAAGGCAAATGCCAAATTAGTATCTTGTAATACCTAATGGTACAAAATTGTTAGAAAACGGAAGACACCTCTCTTACCCACGTTTCAATGATTATGCACTCACTAATCAACCCGATTTAGGATGGTGAATTGATATACAATAAGAGGTGACAAAAATAGCGACATTACTGACCAGTATTAAATACCTGCAAAGGGTGAGCAACTGACTCGCTGGTTACTCCAAGTACCTAGGTCACCCCGTGGGTCTGGAATCACATCTATTCATTATTACTATGATCCTTGGTGCCTAGCGTTTTCGGCCACGCCTGAAATGAATGGTTTTGGAATATAGATTATGACAAAATTTGAATGCTCTCAGAGCAACGGAATGACGAGAGCCAGGGGGAATGGTGGAAACATCGAGAAAATAATGTCACAATCCCTTTGTCCGTTCTACAGGGATGGACCGGGAGTGAAACCAGAGGGCCGAAGTTGACAAGTAAGCGGTCACCACGCGTCGCCGCGGGCGGCATTTGCGTCCACTGTGCTGTGGGGGGCGGCGGCCGGCGCAGGGTTTTCCCTGGGCGCTCCCACCTGCGCGGTCACCCCGCCCCACCCCGCCGCCGCCCACGCCCCAGGGCGCCGCTCGCGAGCCGCGCCGCACGCGAGATTTATGATAGCTGCCAGTCGCACGCCGCGACCGGGGCCGGGGCCGGGCCGGGACGGGGGCCGGAAAAACCGAGGTTGGGTGACGTCTGGACCTAGCGGAACGCATTACGAGGGCGCGCGCGTCCCCACGGTGGCCCCAGCGGAGCGGCGCGGCCGGAGGGCGGCTCGAGCAGCCAGGGGACGCAGCTGCCCGATGCGAGAAGCACACTGAGGCAGACGGAACTCGCGAACTGACAGTCGGGCGACGCCTCTGCGTTTCCAGGGCGAAGCGGATGCTGAATCAATTGGATTGGTTTGCGTTTACGGGCGCGTTAACGGCTAAGGTCATTAGTCCCGCGAGTGTAGTGCATGCGTTTTGATCGCGGGTGGTTGCGGTGATGGCGAGACACCTCAGTGGTAGCGAGATCCATAGCCGACCTACACGTCGAATTGCTGTGTTTTGTCCAACTAATTATCTCACACCTGAACCTTCTAAGCCGGTCTGAACCAGTTGGATGAGAATTATTATAGCCCTCGTCAAACAACGTTTGCATAGCAGAGGCACAGCATGGGTGCGCAATTTCAAAGCTGATCATGGGTCACCTGTATTTTTGAAATTTCGATAGTATCGAATGTTGTGATAACCCTGCTAAAATACTTGAAATTTCGCTCGTATTTGAATTATATCTACGTTTTTGATTATGATTTAGGCTTATTTAGAATTGAATGAAATTTACAAGTATTTTTGTGTAGTAATATAGCAAAAGATCAAAACAAATGAGCTCAATCAAAAGCTTGAAATAAAACTACGTCTGATTTGTTTTTAATATACTTTTAAATCGATCATCACGAAGAAAAAGGTTTTACCATGATTGGCAGCAGATAGTTCCTGACTTTGAACAAAGCTTTTCTCAAAGAAAATCACTCTTAAATACATGTACATTTACATTGCAAAATTCATAAGGACAATAGAACTTCACGTGAGAATCGGACCTATACCAAATTTATAAACGTATTTTACTCTATTCTTACAAGAAATTTAAAGAAAAAATTTGGAGAGGTTTTTGAGAAAATTTTGAAAATGTCCGGGGGCTTCATGTAGAGTGCCCCTAAATTTTGAAGAAAGATTTTCAAACTCGCGGCACCTCGAGTGGAACCAGATCGAGTGGTTTCTCCGATCAATATCTGGCGAATACTCTAGTAGTATCCTAACTAGCGGGTTCCCTAACAAACAAATCGTGCCCGATCTATGATCCTTCATCTTTTTGTCCTATCCTCACCAAATTACACACACACATGCATTACACTACCGCCACATATCGCAAACCCAGTCGGGATCTTAGAACTTGTTCCAGCTAGGTCGGTGCTCCGCTTGTGGGAGATATCTGTCAGGGGAAAACCTCGCTAGCTGAAATGTAGCTCGGCGTCAGATCCCAATAGTCAGTAGAGAAAGATACCTGTCACCTAACGCGGAAAAACTCGCACCACAATAACGGGACCAACGACCTTAGCAGTTGACACACCCAAAAGCACGAAATAATCAAACACCCACAAGCTTTTTCATAAATACCGAAAAACATTCAATAACTTTTACGTCACATAACGTCACAGAGTCACGTTTATACACTACAAGAGCTCAACAAGATAATGGTATCTGAGATAGAGGGACGAATAAATATTCAAAAGCTACTAACCAAAAGCTGTTAACGGTCATTCCAGCAACTAATTCTCCAAGTGATTCGGTATTTGGTAGCCTGTAGGTCTCAGATCTGAATCCGACCCTAACCTCAGCTTTCTTTAAATAAATATACTATTGTTAGTCACTTTTTCCTTCGAAAAATTTTAGACCGTATATTTTTCATATGAATTACGTGATATAGTAAGCTTCTGAGACTATCTCAGGACGGGCTCTCCTAATATTTTGTGACTAGATTTCAAGATGCTGGAGCTGCTTTTTATTTTAATACCATTCTCAAATAAAGAAGCCGACACAGCTGCATTAGTAGGTAATTATTTTGATAATTGTTTAGATGTGTATAATAAGGGAGGGTGTAGCAAATATTTAAATGCCGTGAGTGGATTCATGAAGTTGCTTGTACTGGAACGCGGCAGCCGAAGAAGTTGTACACACCATAAGCAGTCGCACCTGGAAATAAACCACCTTTTCCCCAACAACCCTGGATGAAATTCCTCAACATCCCCAACCTGGGACTGTATTTCCGAATTCCACACCTCACCTTCACCGCTGTGGAGATCCTCCCGGCCTTCCTCAGAGGTCCAGTACGCCTCCGCTGAAGTAGTACTACGCGCCGCACGCAGCCGCACGCGGAAAGAAACCGCCTTTTGTTTTGACGGATGGCCGTCGCGACTGCTTCTGACGTTCGCGCGGGGGCGCGGCCCGCGCGCCGCTGCCTTTGATCGCCTCCGCCTGACCTCCGGTCGGCGACCTCTGGTCGGTGCGCTGCGCCGCGCCGCGCCGCGCCGCGCCTCGCCACTCGGCGCGGAGGAGGATTTTTCCGCGCCGTTCGCGAGTGGACGCGAAAAAGTCGAGCGCGCGCCTGTTTTACTTATGATTTATGGAGTTTTCTTCTCCACTTGCTGGATTCGCCGGAATGAAACTTTTCTCGAGGAGACGGGTTGCTTCACACTCTCGGAAGAGCAGTTGGAGATGCTAAAAGCAAAACATCTGATTTCGTCTCTGATTTAAGTCGTGGCGCCAAGATTAATGATGATCTTGTACTCAATCCACGGTTAACTTAAATTGTCGGGGTGAGATAGACATCGTGTTATTCACGGAACGTCCGAAGTATAAACCCTAATGCTTTTCTTTATTGTAAAATTAAATCTAAGGTCTTTGTTTCTGGATCCTCCCTCACGTTTACTCTGAGGAAAAATATTATGAAATGTTACGAGCGTATTTCTTCCTGTAACAACAGCACTCAACCGCAAAGTGAGAATTTAGCAGTGCCACTGCCAACTTCGACGGGCATTATTTTTCACGATAATGTCTTTTTAGTGTGAATTTAAGTATCTTCTTCCTTTGCGTATCTTTCAAATGATCTCTTTAATAACAGTATAACCTGGAAGTGCCGAGCTGTTTCTTCGTCGATTGTGCTCTTCAAAGGCTTTTCTTTTGTATGTAAAGGAGCAAGAGTGAAAGTTGTTTCCATGAGATTGCTCTCTTTCGTTCGCGAGCACGCTCTTGCCCGAAAAGTGGATTTCGAGATAACGGGTTCGTAAATGTTTATAGATATAGTCAAGCTTGTTCAGTCCTGATTGTGTCACTGAGATCGCGCAAACGCATGTTTTTTAATGTCACGCAATTTGTCTTCTCAGGCTCAGTGGAAACTCCAGATCAGATACGAATGCTGCAGGCCTCCAGGAAATTTCTTTTCTTATACCCTAAAAAACGCGTTCGTCGTGAAAGGAGCACAGCCCCACTATCGTTTCCTGTTATCAACGGATACACACATATACACACACACGTAGCCATTTCCTCTAAGAAAATTTAGACGTCACCCTAACGTTTTATGGCTTTGTTTTGTTTGATGTAGGTGCCGCCAGTAAATTCGTAGTTAGCCATAAAAACGTACTTCTCAATAGCAGGAGATCGTAAAGCAAAATGTTCAAATTGTCTGTTGTGCTGGGAAATAAAAGACGCATTAACAGTATGCAGACGGTAGACGATAGTGAGGAGGTCAAACAGCGATTCCCAATGTAGTTAAAATTTACGGGAAGGAAAGATTGGTGTTGTGTACGGTGAAACAAATTCTTCTTACACGGTTTCTGTGTTTGTTGCTTAAGAAAAGGAAGCTTCTAGATTGTCAATCAAGTCTTTTATAATAGACATGTGTCAGAAAAAATTACAAACTTCTAGAGCAAGTAGAGAGGTCGAAGGTTTTCATTTTTTGGAAATAAACATGAGGAGGGCAATTTCATATCAAGGAATCTCTTTGACTGCGCCACAACGTGTATCTGACGAACAATACTGCACGATCATTTCCTTACCAATATGGAAAAATATATTGTGTCAATTCTTTATATAGTTCGTGGGCTGCAATAGTGGCACATCTCAAAACAAAAACGAATTTTGAGTTACTGCGCTCTCCAGAATTGAAGAGTGATCTCCCTTTCAGCAGCAACAGCAACATATCTTACAGTACAATATTATACCAACAAATGGCAGATGTATGGATGCAAGAATGACGCATTTCAATACAAAGTTGAAACTTCAAACTCATTTATCTCAACCCCTAATTTGTTGAGTTGTGCCACTTGCAGCCCACGAACGTTATTTATTTATTTATTTATTTATTTATTTAGTCAAAAAACAGTAAAAACTGTATATGACGTGTGGGGAAAGAAATTTATCTGCGCACATTTTCTTGAGGGCCAAAATTTTATTTAAAAAAAAAATAAAAAAACGAAAACATTAATTTAGAAAATAATTATTTTAGAAAAATAAAGATATTTGAAAAATGTTTTTTCCCGAGTTATAGAAAATCAATTTCAACTGTAAATGAACTACAAGCAAAAGGAGTGCTCAACAAAACGTGCGCACAGTGAAGCTACATTTACGTCCAGAAGCAAAACAAGGGGCCATCTCAGCATTTGCTCTATGGATCAGGGAAACTGGACAAAAACCTGATCGAGATGGGGTCATTGACCCGGAAGCTGAAGTACATTACTTGTTACAGGCGTATTAAATATTTTTTTAAATGTATACAATGCAAACATAAACTAAGTCATTATATATATCTTTGTTTTGTTACATTAAACATTATTTTCTTTTCACGATCAGTATAGTCTCTAATTGTATAGAAACAGTTTTGCAGCAGAAAAGATTTACTTTTAACTTAAATTTGTATACCGACTTTAATTGTTTTATGTCATCTGGCAATGCGTTGTAAAGTAACGTACATGTATTGTATGTTGATTTCTTGTACTGAGCTGTTGATACTGACACTTGATGCACGTGATTTCTACGGCGTGTGTTGTAATTATAAATATCAATATTGCATGAAAATATGTTCCCTCCGTTAAGTAGGTCATTTTTGACAAATATTACAGATTCGTAAATAAATAGACAAGGCAATGGTAGGATTCCCAGCTCAATGAAAAGAGGCTTGCAGGAATCACGTGGAAGGCATTTTTTCATTATTCGAATAATTTTCTTTTGCAATCTGAAGGTCTGAATATTACAGGATGAGCTTCCCCAGAATATTATGCCATATCTCAGGCGGGAATGCACATTTGCAAAATAACGCAACGAGCTGCATGAAGGCTGACAGAATTTGAAAAAATTCTGAATGCATAGCATAATGAACTTAATTTAGTGTTTAATTCTGTTATATGTACATTCCATTTGAGGTTTGATTGAATTGAAAGACCTAAAAATTTTGTTGCCTCAACATCAGCTAATTGCATATTGTTCATTTTCAATGGAACATGCGATTTCCGATTTGAGATGCAAAAATGCATTGAAACAGTTTTTCTTTCGTTAACAATTAATTTGTTATTATTAAACCAATTTGAAACTTCTGAAATTGTACTATTTACTGCTTCTTTTTTGCAAAGAACATTCGTGTCATCAGCAAACAGAACCGTTCTTCCATTTTTAATAGACGAGGGCATATCGTTTACATATAACAGAAAGAGAATAGGACCTAAGATCGAACCTTGCGGCACCCCATGCACAATTGGCAAAGAATTGGAAATATAAGTATGTAATGTCCTTTCCTGCCAGTATGGTATTTCTACTCTTTGAGTCCGATGTTTAAGGTAAGAAGTTATCCAATCTAGGGCAATACCACGAATTCCATACGAAGGTAATTTTGAGAGCAAGATCTTATGGTCAATAACGTCAAAAGCTTTCGAGAGATCTAAGAATATTCCAATGGGTATTTCATTTTGGTCTATTGATGAAGCAACATCTTTGAGATAAGAAAAAATGGCAGTTTCCGTAGATTTTGATTTTCTAAAACCGTGTTGTGAGTCTGAAAACGCTCTGTTTTTCCTGAGAAATGTTTCCATTCGTAAGTAGAAAAGCCTTTCTAATATTTTTGAGAAAACTGACAAAAGAGAAATTGGCCGGTAATTTTGAATATCATTTTTGTTCCCTTTTTTAAAAAGTGGCTTAATTTTTGCTGTTTTTGAAAATATCTGGAAATATTCCTGTACATAAAGAAGCATTGAAAATGTGAGTTAACCGATGTATAAAGGCAGGTGCACAAGTTTTTAATAAACAATCCGGAAATTCATCTAAACCAGATGAATATTTATTTTTTAGTTTACTGACTATTCTGAGGATTTCGTTGGGAGAAGTTTCGGGAATAAACATATCACACCAATTATAAAAGGTGACCATCTTCGTCATCTCTACAAGTCCTAGAAGTTTGTAACATGTATTCTGAGACACCATTGTTTTCAACAGTCATCTAAAACCCACTAACATTATTTGAACAAAATCTCTGAAAACGAAAGGAATTCGCGGTACTATGAGGAAAATTGACCCTGTCCGTTACCTAAGACATTTGTATGAATATTTCTGATTATAATTACGAAATCACACAATAAACTTTTGGTGACTCATGCCTCTTTTTATTATACGTGTTGTACGTTGTTATGAAACGGATAGACACATTTTGTGAATTAGTTTGCCACGGTTCACCATGAAGTCAAGTTTTGACTCACTAGGTAACAGCTTCTCTCAATAAAAGCGAGAAAATATGAAAATGCACTCAATTGACCAAAATGCATTTTTCTAATTTTTACAACTGTGTGGATATTTCTAAAACACACTTTCGTGATTTGATAAATTATTAAAATGTATCTGAGTGTATTTCATAACGACCATACCAGTTAGATAATGTTATAAGCTTGCAATGCAAATCTTTATGTTTACGTGCGGTAATAAATATTTAGGTTGAGTAATGTATGTTGTGGGCCATCGCCATAAAAATAAGGTTGTAAACTTATTCCTATGTTTTTCAATTTTTTAATTTTATTTTCCCAAGATCAGCAGAGGGTAGATGCTTTACATTATTGGTTTGAAATGTTTTACAAGTTACAAAACTTTCTGTGATGCATCAAATTACATTGCAATATTTATAAGAACAACTTAAAAATTAATAATTTTCAAAACAGAAAAAAATTTAACACTGGTTCCTATAACAGTTTATAATTATATCGTGGGAACTTGGTCTTATGAATGAGATGTGGAATTCCTCATACCAACTGCTTTGTAGAGGAACATTTTTAGGGAAAATTTTTAGGAAATTCTTGATTTGATTCTAGGATTTGTTGGACCATTTCTATTGATGTTGAAGGTATTTGTGTTTGGCATGGGCCTAGGGTATTTAAAAAAGCTTGCAATGCAAATCTTTATGTTTACGTGCGGTAATAAATATTTAGGTTGAGTAATGTATGTTGTGGGCCATCGCCATAAAAATAAGGTTGTAAACTTATTCCTATGTTTTTTCAATTTTTTAATTTTATTTTCCCAAGATCAGCAGAGGGTAGATGCTTTACATTATTGGTTTGAAATGTTTTACAAGTTACAAAACTTTCTGTGATGCATCAAATTACATTGCAATATTTATAAGAACAACTTAAAAATTAATAATTTTCAAAACAGAAAAAAATTTAACACTGGTTCCTATAACAGTTTATAATTATATCGTGGGAACTTGGTCTTATGAATGAGATGTGGAATTCCTCATACCAACTGCTTTGTAGAGGAACATTTTTAGGGAAAATTTTTAGGAAATTCTTGATTTGATTCTAGGATTTGTTGGACCATTTCTATTGATGTTGAAGGTATTTGTGTTTGGCATGGGCCTAGGGTATTTAAAAATTAATAAATGTGGTAGAAATTCGGATAGTAGAGGTACGATAGAGGGACAAATATCCCGAGATTTTTAGATTAAACAAGGATCGGATGTGGATTCCGGTTGTGCAGGCAATATCAGCCGTATTTGAGCGGATCAAATATGAAAAAATGATCAAATTATTTTCAATCCCATTGTAGTTCCAGTTTGATAGGGTTAATCTGCTTAATTTTTTTTTAATCCAAAGGATTCTAATAAGGAAACTATTGAATTTATTAAAGACTGTACCTGTGAAACTAATTGCGCCATGACTTGGCAGTTATTAACTATTTGAGAAGTGAAATTGTTGAATGGTTAATTTCATTTGGAGGTGCCATTTACGCACAAAGTGGAGTTCTATGTGCAGGGAAGTTAGTTTTATCTACAGTTGGAGGTGTCCCTATTCTTGGAGATTGGGCTACTGTTGGTCGAAGTTGCTGTAGTGAATTTGCATTGTTCGTTGCCGCATGGTTTGAGGTTTTTTCTCTGTGACGTAATTTTGACGCTGTTTGAAGTTTCTCCTATGCTTTCCTTTACCTGACTAAACATCTAGGCACCGCATTTTTTGGCAGTGAGCAATATTCGAAATGGTGGTTACGAAGACATTTTAAGAAAGATTTACGAAGACTGCGAAATTCAAGGCCGCAATTGCTTCTTCTGACCAGTTTCCATTTATTCATAGAAACTGACCAATTTCCATTTATTCATAGAATTTGTATAGCGGTTGGTACAGTTTTGATTGCAAATTACTTTGAAGAAATTGCTATTGAAGAATTTCGTGGTGAAGCTGTTGAAGTTGTGTTCTTCCACTACGCCATTACGTTGTAGTTTTTGGCGATTCTGTTTCTAAACAATTTTAGGGAATTTTCAACTTAAATTTTACTCTATTCGTTTTCCTCGTGAAAACTTGTAGTTTTAATCTGTTCCATATAACCAAATTGATTCAAATTGTTTATTAAATAAACTTTTATTTATTCTGTTTTAACATCATATGCACAAACTAAAAATAGGTGATTTACATTTTTTATGCAATTTTAAGACATCTGAAAAAATAATTCAAAACGATTAATTGATGCGTATTAATCGAACCATAAAATTAACCGATTTTCGATAGTTTTCTTTAATCTCCATAATTCCAGCTCCATAGTTCGTAAGGTCATCCACGGTGTAAGATATATAGGTGTGTCAACTAGCCGCCTTTTGGACAAAATTTTGAAGCCAGTTTGAGGCTAGTTCCTCGCTTACCCGTACGGTGCGCACGATCGAGTTGGGCATTCATGATGGCGTCTCGCAATTTAGTGGCTTCCACCAGAGGTTACAAAGCTATTAAATGGATCACCATCTTGTCCCAAAAATGCCCAAGTCGTTCGCAGCGCTTACATAACGAGAACTGTGAGAACTAGCCTCACATTAGCTTCAGTTTTAGACCGGGAGTGAACCCATCTATATCTTACACCATGGGTCCTCCTTAGCGTGGGCTAACGATTCATTCGTTCTTTCCGTTTACTCCGGTTCCCTTCAGAGAGAGAACTCGAACGAGCTTCGGATCCTGCGTGAGTGCGTAGCAGGCACGATTCGAACGGTACCGTCGCGTGGGGCTCCTTTAAAGGTCCCCGCAAGAGCTTCCCCTTCGGCGGACGCACGAACTTTGCCTCGCCCTCGAGATCCTTTGATAGATTCGTTTCTAGCGTGGCACCTCCGTTTAATTTCGGAGCTCGCTTTTATTTCTATCTGAAATTACAGAGACGTGAACGCCACTTCTTAAGACATGGCACGGAATAGTAATTTTTCCGTTCTCGTTTCCGTTTCGTTGGCCACGAGGTCTAAAATTTTGTATTCACCTGTGCATACAAACTGCAAAAAAACTTTTAATTTACGAAAACATTAAAATCTTGTTCACAGGATTTGATAATATTCGTTGCGAATTATGAATATGGTTTATTCATTTTTATATTTCAATGATATTTATGATACGAATAAGCGTGAAAGCGTAATTTTATTTTGCGAATGGGAAAGATTGCGACACGAGGCCGTTAGTGCGAGTGGAGCAATCCTTCAAGCAGCATTTAATCAATGACTTAATTATGTACTTCTTAAGGTCGGTTGTACTATACGCACACATTTTCTTGAGACCCGGAATTTTTATCCTGAATCTTTAATAACATTAATTTGATTAAAAATAAAAGTTAGCGACAAGCTTTGTTGACAAATTCTAAGTAACAGAAATGTTTGCTCCCGTATAACAGAAACTATTTTGCATCGAAAAACGAGCTACATAGTTAATATAATAGTCATGACATCGCAATAAACAATTCTTCCACTCCTCTCATCTAGCGAAATAAGGACTCAAGAAAATGTGCGTGGGAAATAGTTGATCTGGTTAGACGAAATTATTTTCTTTCTTTATTGTTAGAAGTACTTTATATGGACAAAGTACAGAAACAAAACATTTCAGTTTATTCATTAAAATGTACGTAACTCAAACTTTTCTGAACTCTTCAAAACTCTCAGAATCTGAATTATTTAAACCGTTTTTCGCTTACCTTGATCAACTAAAGTGTCACAAAGAGAAATATCACGTTGTTTTTTGGTGAGTTCAATCCAAAAAGCCTACACATTTCAAAATAACAGTTTTGCACTCCTCAAGAACGACCAGTTCGCTGTGGAATTCACTGTTCAACTACGAATGCTACACTTTTGTAGTTTCTACTCCAAAAAAGTGATACAAATACTATCTAGTCCACTATCTTGTGAAGTAGGAATACACTTTTCCTCACTGATCAAGTATCATTTCTGCAACTGTGTCATAGTAACAACTCGAAAATGAGGATTTTTTAGTTCTGTTACTTTTATAGTAATGGTGCAATTTATTATTGTTATATATTATTATTATTATTATTATTATTATTATTATTATTATTATATTATTATTGGCTTTAAAAGAACTACATTAAAATTGAATACTATAAATAAACTCGGCAATGTACATTTCCATTGGCGGAATTTAATGTTTAGTCTATTTTCAGATATTTATAGCTTTCCTATATGGCAAATATCTAATTCCTCTTCTTCTGAAATGGTGTTCCGTCTCAGTTCAAAGCTTTGCTTTAAAACCACTACGAAACGCAGCGCCTCTTGAAGTGGATGGCATTAAGAGAGAGGCGACTGCTTGCGTAGGGAGAAAATTGTATTCTCGCGGAGGAAGCTGTGTGAGAGATAGCAAATGTACTCTCGGCAAATTTGAAATTCAATTGTGAGGCTAGATTTTCGATATTTATTACTAGCGCGAGAGTCCGGAGGCTTGCATTGCGTTCGCGACAACCTCGACGACGCGACGCTGCACAAAACCCCTGGGGGAAAGAAGGGGACGAGAGAGAGGCTGGGAAGGGGAGACTGGGAGTGAACAGGGTACGACAGAGAGTAGAAGTTCCAGAAGTTATTCAAAATACTAGAGAATTGAAGAGTTGTCTAAGTAAATAATGTTTAATGTCAAAATTGTGAATCGGCAGAATGCTAGTAATGAAAGGAAGAGTTTCTGAATATTGTGATAAAAAACAGTAATGATCAATGATAGATAAAAATATTTTTACTGTCAAATAAAATAGTAATTTAAGCAGCTGTATAAACGATCTCCCAAATTTGGAATTGCCATTTGAAGGATTTTTATTCAATTACGCTAGATATTAAACTATTTTTTCATTGTTCATAAGGTAATGTAAGAGTAGTTATTGATTACTTTCAATAAATACCAAAACCTTTCGGAAATTTGGATGAATAATTACCACTCCCTTTCCTTACTTCCACTTTGGAGGATTGAGAGCTTCAGAACCGAGTTGAAGTTCATCGAATGTGAATGTACTTGTCAAGTCAGATGGAAAGCAAAATAATCTCGTTGGAGTTCACGCTTCTCCCATTAACATACCACGCACTACAACAGGGTTGCTCAAATGCAGGAATTGGCGCCAGACTGCGCGCGCCGACCCACTGCAGTTTACCTACTGTGCTGGCACTCGCCTTTCACCAGACCGGCTGAGGTGGGTCAAGGAATCAACCGATGCCACTGCAGTGCCTCTGACCGGGAGGCCCTAGGATTCGAGTCCCGACGTCGGCAGGATGTTCGACAGATGCTCCATAGCTAGGTCGAATTCAGCCGCGCTGTCTCTAGGAGAATATAAGCGGGTCTGCTGCTCGCATCTTAGATTTCCGTTATTTCTGCGATCAACACCTCAGGCGAATATCGAGCAGTGCCCTATCCAAGGGACCACAGACCTCATTCTATCATTCCATCCTATTCCTTCCCTTAGACTCACTCTGTACTTATATACACTATTACGCACTAAACTACCACACGTCGGGGGAACAGTCATGATCTTAGAGCTTGTCGCTTCTGCGGCAGAGACTCAGAGGTGGGTGATATCTGGTTGGGGGAAAACCTGCAAGCCGACGTTTAGATCGGCGCCAGATATCATCATTCAGTGGGAGAAGATCACTGCTCCACCTCCCGTGATAAAACATGCACTACACTCACAGACTAACGATCATAGCAGCTGACGCGCACGGAAACAATCAATCAAATCAAGCCTTTCCCCAGACTGGGACCGAGTGGCTCTCGCCTTCAGTCGCGTTGACCTGACTCGGCAAGCAGAGCAGAGGGACCCTATGAACGAAAAAGTGGATAAATCCAAATTGCTAAATTCATAAAAAATCTTGTAACATGTGGTGTAGCCAAATCCATGTTTTGTGGGTCTTTGATACCGAAAAATCGAATGACGGCAAAACGTCTGTCCGTCTGTCCGTCTGTCCCTCTGTCGCACTGTCCGTCTGTCCGTCTGTCCGTCTGTCCGTCTGTCCGTCTGTCCGTCTGTCCGTCTGTCCGTCTGTCCGTCTGTCCGTCCGTCCTTCCGTCCGTCCATCTGTGAACAACGTTAACGACCAAACCATTTAGCCGATTTTCTCGAAAAGTGATATTCCCCTTTCGATCTGGTTGAACTCGCGGCCCCTTGAGTTTGAAAACTATATTTTAATTGGGAGGTACTTTACAGAAAGCCCCTGAGACATTTTACAAATTTTCATAAAAATGTCTCCAATGTTTTTGATTAAACTTCGTTGATGGATAGTGTGAAGAACTTTAAGGAGAACGGTGCAAGTCTCATGTTCATTGTAACGCTGATTTTTCGAAAATTGCAAAATTTTTACAATTTTTTGCGGGTCTTCCTAAAACTAAAGTGTTAAAGATAGAGGTTTTATCCCTTAATGAAATCTTGAAAGTAGGTTTTGAAATAAGGTTATGTACAATTTTTAGAATATTTGAGTACTTTTCGCTTCATTTTGCGTGAAAGTATGGGCGAGAAAGTACGTGCTGTTATCACCACTAGTTTCGATAGGATGTGACCGAGAAATCCTCAACCTAGAAATAACCAGTACCTGTGTTTGGAGAAAGTTTAACGGAAAAAGTTGCATTTTTCTCAGGTAATAGGACGTAGTATCATGCAATTTACGTATAGCCTATACTCAATAAAATAAAATAATATTTTTGATGCGATTTTCATTATCTCTAAAACTAGAGCCAATCAACTAAAACCAATGCCATATTTGGAATCTGTGCATTAAACATACCCTAAAATGGCTTTAAATTGTGTGGCAAGAAAATGAGTGTTGACCAGTGTGACCAGTGTGAATAGATGTTTCCAGGCATGTCGACTTCTATGGTCATTAGTCCCGTTAGTGTAGTGAATGTTGTCTATGCCTCGAGGTGGCAGTGTTCCTTTTCCGCAGGATGGAGAAATCTGGCTGGGGTGTAACTAACGTCGGCTGTCGGAGAATTCCGTCTCTCAAGGTATCTCATCCAGCGTGGCACCGCCCCAGCCGGCCCGGGACAAAACGCTAACTTCCAATTGGTCTCCCCGACATGCGTGGTAATATAGTACGTGTAAGTGTAAGGGAAGAGGATAGGACAAGAAGAAAGAGAGTTCACTCGAGGTACTTGGCCTGTTTGTTGATGAATGGGAAAAATATTTAGAGCGTATCAATAATGATTTACTGTTTCAGCTATTACCATTGGCGTTACTTTTTTCTAATGGATAAATCCACTTTCTCATTAATGTTTAATTTTAATTCAAGCGAGCAATTCGAGAGAGATTTTTGAGGTTTACAAGATATATTGTTTCACAAAATTTTCATTTACAATTTTTGTTCTAATATCTGCATTGATCTGAAACTCATCGCGTCAAAAAAGAATTATCTCGTAGTTCACCTATTCACTTGCTTCTGCATAATTAATCATAATTTTATGTATCTTAAAAATATATGAAATTATGATTATATACCTACCTTATTAATTAAAAAACTGAGTAGCTATTCATAATTCAACAAAATTTCAAGCTTAGTTTGGTTACGTTGCCTTGCGTCACGTTTTTAAACAACGCCTATTAAATTTAATTACCTTTTTTATCTCTTACTCTCCCGCAAGAAAATACGTCAATATAAGGTCAATTTCAATGTCACATTTTTGTCATTTACAATATTTGCTTTAATTTTTAGGTTACTTTTAATTTTATACTAAACTCAGTTTTGACCATATGCCTCTTATTGCCTTTTTGTTGAAAATTTATTCGTTTGCTTAATTAAATTTGTTTTTACTCTCAATTCTTCTTGTGGGGTTTCTTGTATCAATTTTTGATTATTGATAGGAAATCAGTGATCTTTCAATGAGGCTCAAACTTTATTATAACATTATTTTAATGAATATTTTGTTATTGTCTTATGTTTTATCCGCAATGAATACAACAAATAAATAATATGTGATTCATAAACCGTTTCAGATGATTTTGTACTGTGGCCAGATTTTAGGCCTGAAATTTCGTTCAAGTAACAGAATCTTATAAAATAGTTCCAAATTTTCTGTTCTGATAAGTCTAATTAATAATAATTTTATTGAATACGTGTTCATCTCTCTCGTGAAGATCGAGACTCGAACCACAACGCTTGGCTTCGACGGTTGAAGCTAAAAACTGTATGAATTATCTCACCTCAGTATGAAGCAGAACGCCGTAGAAGTGTTGATAAATATTTCGAACCCAGACTATGAATTACCTCGCATGATATCTCCAGGACAGTCACTAGGTCGACCTGATTTCTTCCAGTGTCGTTTTCTTTAATGTAATGTTTGCAACGCATAACCAGAACTCAGAGAACTTTATTTTCTGGTCAATTATGAAAACAATGATACTCAGACAATGATTATGAATGACGCGCCGCTGGTTTTCCTTTGAATACAAAGAAAGATATCCACCCCGTCGGTGTAATTTGAACTTATAAATCTGGCACACAAGCATTTTCAACACAA
>JAHLJT010002406.1:124781752-124950304 GCA_031308135.1 Acheta domesticus | reverse complement strand
AATTCAGCTCAGAAGCTAATTCAATGCTACTACGTGAATGAGGATTCTGAAGGACTGATTGATTTTTAGTGATTCAGGGGGCTTCAACTACTGAGATCATTAGTCCTGTAAGTGAAGTGCGTGCTTTTTCATCGGGAGGTGGCGGTGATCTTTCCCTGCTGGATGGCGAGATCCGGCGCCGACCTACCGTCGACTAGCGGGGTTTTCCCCTAACCAGGTAAGAGGAAGGATAGATCGCGCGCGGTTCGTGTCCCATTTGTTATGATATTGCTCCGGCATTCGCTTGGTGAAGATCGGAGAAACCACTGAAACTACCGATCAGAGCAGCCAGCCGCTAGAATTCTCTTCCAGACAGCGACTGAATTCGACCTATCTGACAAGCTTGTATCGAAAATCCTGCCGCCGTCGGGACTCGAACCTAGGACCTCCCGGTCAGAGGAACTGCAGTGACATCTGTTGATGCACTGAGATATCTCTCCCGGCGATGATTCTGAGGGAATGGTTTCTCTGGCTGATCGTTTTTGTGGTTTGCCTCAATAAATTCCAGGTAGTATTGTTGAAACATCATCGTACATCAAAGTACTGTGAACAGCTCGCGCCCTTTACTCGTCCTGTACTCCTCCTTTTTCCCAGATCTATTTATAGAAGTACATGTTTAGCGACTCAAAACTATTGTGCACACGTTCATTAGCACTGCTCCAACAAGTATACCTACGTCACTTACATTAAACTACGGTTGACTTAACATAATTAACGACATAAAATTTATTTAAAAACTGTATATTCGTTTTCATTTGATTTGGTAAATATACCAAACAAAAACAATACTAATAAATACTACAAAATATTCGAATAGACATCTTAACTTATCAATTATATTAATATAATCAATTATATTAATCTTAATTTATCAATTATATCTGTATGTTGTTTTTTTAACATCATGACAACTTTACAGGCTGTAGGATGGCTCTAGGGCAGCGGACTAAATTAATCGTGGTGCCGTCTCGGATTCGATTCCCGGTTGAGGCAAAAATAGAACTGTAGATTTCCTTTAAAATTGTCTCAATTTCTAGGTCTGTGTGACGAAGAAAAGCTCTGGCAGGCGAAACGTGCTAATTACGGTAAAGAAAATACGTTGCTTTCGCCACATGTCCCTCTTACTCTTAGTGGAATTGAACTAGGTCCAGGCGTGGGGGACATAGCTAGCCTGCTAAGTCGGACAATCGACCCAAAATGCCAAATTCATACATACATACTTAACTTTACGTGAAATCAGGATCAAAACTTTCGTGTATTTACATACATTAAAAAAACAGTTACGAAGTCGCATCAAGCTTTCCCCATTTTGAATCAGTACTGCTCTTTAAAGATTTTTTAGGCAAAGAGATGTGCCCAAACGAAGGATGCTTAACATGTATCATGCATAAATCTGCTGAGCACTAATCATTTCTACCCTCATGGCCAGGAGATGAGATGATCTTCCACCGCTCTACGATCCATTTCCACGATTTTGAAATGATTAAGGTACTGAGAATGCACTGATTAAGCAGAAACTCATGGGAGTCGTAGCGATAGAGAAATAACAAGAAATTTGGATGTCGCTAAGGATTTTGTACTTTTTGAAAATCCGTTCTTCCTAGGTAGCTCGGGGAGCAGGGGGACGTTTACTGTCCAGAGAGCTCTTCAAAATGCGATTACTCTTGGAGATGTGCGTACCAATTCCCTTTTTGCTCGCACGCATGTCCTACTCTGAATTTTGACTCATGTTGATGGTCAGTATGTTTCTAATTTAATGTGTTAGTGTGTTAATTAAACATTTTTGCCACACAAAAATTGTTGGCAATGACGAAGCCCCTTCAAATATTTGTAATGACAACTATGCGCCACCAATAAACCTACGGTGTTAAAAACTGAGAAGTGCAGACTTCGGTGGAATGTCTTAATAAGATAGGGCTTCATATGATTCAATTTCTAGATGATATTATCTCTAATTAGGTAACCAGCATTAGGGCGTGCCTATGTCAAAAAGAGATACGGTTATTTAATGCACACAGAATTTCATTATAAGTAACGGAATCGGGTTTGTTTAATGACAATGAGATAGTTCGTAATATTAATTTGTATATCTAATACTAGGTTGTCTCCGCATGTCCGCATATTATTAGTTGGGCGGTTCTCATTGGAATATCTTCATTCCAAAAGTTGAATTAAAAGGTCGACACACACTGATATTACGACTGTTACTTTATGGCAAGTCATTACCTGTTCAGGCTGCTATCCATTTCAGAGGTCTCACTTCGTAGCTTTCTTAGCTTTCTCCCCTCTTCGCCCTTCGGAGAAGTCTCCGCCACGAACGATTAAGTTCTTGCGCTAATCTAGGCGCTGCGCTCCCCGTCGTTCCTTTATAATCCCGCCTCTTATTTGTTTCCGAACAGTCGGCGAGCGGAAGAAACCGAATCCAATCAAGCTAATGCAGGTGCTCACCTGGCCTCCTCCGTGGACGTGTATATTAATTACCGCGAAGGAAGTAGCCCTCATCCGAGCCAAGGACGGGCACTGGTAGGGTGCTTTGGAAAAGCAGATCATCATTCGTTAATTTCACCTGCTGGTGGTAGTGAGATAACATTTCTTAACTCTGACATTTCAATTCCTATTTTAAGCCAGTCGTATAGGTGGCGACAAATTATAAACTCGAGTTCGGTGATGTAACGGTTAGCGTAAGTATTATATTCAAGTTCGCGGGAGCAAATCCGAACGAAGCTGTGCGTTATTAAGGGCGGAAAAATCCTTTGTACGCCTTCTTTCAGAGAGGAACTAAAGCTGGCTGTCCTGTGTTGTAGATTTACTGCATGTAAAAGATCCTCAAAACTAAAAGAAGCTTCTGAGCAACTTGTAATCGCATGCTTCGTCTCCCGAGTGATGCCTTCTTTTACTGCAAGATGGCAAAAGTAACGCTGCGAAGTTGGCATGGTCAGGTGAAAAAGCAAAGTCTGACGATCTGGACCTCGCTACTTAAAATTAGACATAAATGAATAAAAGTATATTCGTTATGAACTCATTGAATACCTTACTTTGTCTGCAGGCTTGCGCCTTTCACCTACTGCTGCCGCTTTATTGTCCTGGGACGGCCAGGGGGCTGCCAAAGGCTGCGGACTTCCACAATTCATATGTGGACTTCCATATGTTTTAAAGTTTTTTGTTGTTTGTACTGAAATAGCCTTCAAATGCAAAATAGAGTTCATTTAAAATGAAAGAAGTTCCTTCATTTCTTAGTGAGTATTGTTCAATTGATATATGATCAACATTACTTTCCAAATAAATTGTTGGCTATGATTCATTCAAAGCATGAATTAATCATATTGTGATAGGATATTCCGCGAATTTGATGAGCCAAAAGTTTTCCGACAAATGAGGTAATTAGCAAATTACTTATACATTGAGTTAACAATAGTTAATATCTTGTAGTTGATTCTGAAAGAGAGTACGGACATGTATGTATATTTTTTTTATCAAAAAGGTACTTCAATATATCATATTTATTTCAAAGGTAATACGCATTCTACTTCCGGGCACAAAAGGGATATTTCCTCATTTTGAAAGTCTGGAAGATTAATACGTTCGCAACTGAGTTTCATGAGATATTACTTTAACTCTCCATATTTTCCCCATTTTTATTCTTATCTTTTATGATTTTGCCATTCTTTATATATTTTTGTTCCGTTTCTCCTTTTTTATTATAAATGTAGGGTGTACCATTATATACAACCAATACGATTGAAACTGGAAGTCCTATACGTTCTTTCACATCGTTGATATCACACCTGACTAAGAAATATAAATAAAATAATATTGTTATCCACAATCATAAACCAAATAACTCTAATCAATTATTAATCATTAGAGTTCCTGTATGAGAATATAATAAAAATTACAGTATTGCATAATTCTGCACTGCCAAAAAATGAGTTGTTTCTGTACTTCAATCCAAAATATACCTCAAACGTCCTTATGTCGTTCGTCTATAAGTAACATTTTACATTAAAAACCAAAATCCTTTATGCATCTCTTTTCTTAAGAAAAGTCGAAGACCAAAGGATTATTCTGAAAACAAGATTAATCTACGACAATCATTTATCTTCCCCTTAATTCTATTGAAAATACGACATTTCTCCATTCGTTAAAACTAAACCGCACCTTAAGAAACAAATACACAAAAAAATCAATCCTCTCCACGAGAAGAGAGGGAAAGAGAGACCGACACTTCAATCGGGTCGAGGGGGATGGAGGGAACGAAGCGGCTGGCAGAGCGGTTTCGCGAGCGGGCTCGGGTTTAAAACCCGGCGCTTCCCAAGGGGCCTATCCATTGTAATAATGAGCGGGGTTAATTTTATGAACTCCCAGCGGTGGAGGCGACGAGGGCGAGGCGGCGGCGTTCCTGGGAGCGGTGTGGGCGAGCCGAGGGGAGAGGAGCGAGCGAGGAGGGGGGAAGAGGAGGGAAGGAGACAGGCGGGAGGGCGTCGGAGGCGCCTGAGGGAAATTCCGCGCCCGCACCTGCATTCCGTGCCCTGCCGCGCCTCGCTCATCGCCCTCCCGCACCGTTCCACACCGCTCCGCCTCTCCCCGCCAAACCAGGCCGTGCCACTGGCGGCAACCCACTGCCCCGACTTGCCTTGCCTTGCTGCAGCCTGCCCGGCGCTACCCCGCGCTTCACCCCCCCCAACCCACCTTATCCCTTCCACCCCACCCACCACGCCCTATCCCAAACCGCTTCCTTTCGTCCTCACCTCACCAACCCTCCCTTTTCCGCTTCGCTCTCCATGCCACACCTTGCTCCGCTTCTTCCAGGCTTTGTCCGACATGACCCCTCCTCTTCTACACTGTCCTTCCCACCCTGATCTGCCCCGGCACATCCAGCTATTCCACGTCATGCCAACTACCACGGCCCGCTGCAGCATCCAACACTTCATTCTTCCAGGACCCGATTTGTTCCTCCCAATCCCCGATCAACACTAGTCCGTCCGGCTATGGCCCGCACCATCTCATGCCGCTGTGTTTCCTCCTGCCCCTCCCCCTTCCCTGCCCGTTCTATCCCTCCATGTCTTATCCCTGCACCTCTAACCTTAGGTCTGCCCCACCACGCACCTCCGCTCTGCCCTATCCCTTCCCTCCCCGCACACTATCATCTCTAGCCTTCTCCGCCCCGCCTAATCGCGCCTTCTCACGTCGCGCCACTCCCTAACAGGATATGCAACTCCCACCCCGCCACGCATCGCCTTGCTTTCCACCGGCCGCTCCCAGCTTCGTATGCCCCCCCATACCCCACACCGGCCTACCTCATCCCAACCATCTTTGTCCCGTCCAAACCGCTCCACCTCGCTCCCCGCGCAGCCCCACCCCATTCCTTTCCATTGCGCTCCGCCCCCTAATTTTACCATCCTCCGCGGCAGAACGCTCCGTGAACGCTCTGCCCTCGCCCTGTCCTCTTTGTTCCGCCCCGTTACACCCCCTCCCTGATTAAACCCCCCGCATCCCCCCACGTCACCTCGCCCAACCCCTATCGTGACACACAAAACCCCATCCCATCAGGCACCACATTGATCTACTCCACCCGCTCTGCCCAAACCGTCATGCCTTACCTCATCCAGGACTATCCTATCCCGCCTCGCAGCGCTCCGCCCACCCCGCACCATTTCGCCCAATTCCCCCAACTCCGCACCTCCCCCCGCCCAAACCGCACCATCCCATCCCAATCCACTACTCTTCGTCCTGCCCCTTCCTGTCCTTCTCCTCCATGCCTTACCGGGAGAGATGCCTCAATGCATCAACTGACGTCACTGCAGTTCCTCTGACAGGAAGGCCCTAGGTTGAAGTTCCGACAGCAGCAGGATTTTCGACACTAGCTTGTCAGCTAGGTCGAATTCAGTCGCTGTCTGGAGAAGAATTCTAGCGGCCGGCCGTTCTGATCGGTACTTTTCCGTAGTTTCTCCAATCAACTCCAGGCGAATGCTGGATCAGTATTCTACCAAATGGGCCACGGACCGTACGCGATATTTCCTTCCTTATCCTTGCTCTGTCCTCAACCCTTGCACACACACACACACACTAACATGTACAACACCACCACAAATGCCGGGAGGCCGGTCGGGGGCTGAGAGCTTTTCCCGGCTGGGGCGGTGCAAGATACCTGGACGGAGGAAAACCCCGTTAGTCGGTGGTACGTCGGCGCCGGATCTCGCCATCCAGCGGGGAAAGTTCACTGCCACATCCCACTGATAAAACACGCATTACACTTATGGGACTAATGACCTGAGTAGTTAATGCGCTCGGAATCACGAACAATCAATCAATCCTCCATGCCCTGCCGCACCTTGCCTCACTCCACCCAGTAATGGCCCAACCCACGCTCTTCTACCTAACCTGGCCCTCCCCACACCTTTCAGCCCTACCCCGCCCACCCTGCCACTTCCATTGTGTTCCACTGTGTTGGCGATCGCCAGCGACATCAACCTCCCTCGTTTGTATCGCAGCGGGGATCGCTCGCGCACCCTTTTGTGAAGAACGGTGAGAGGAATTCGAAACGCAAGCACCGATGGAACGAATGATGGAGAGGCTCAGTTGTTCACGAGAATCATCAAGATTTTAGCTATTGACAAATTGAATTTAGGAGCAGGTACGCTGAATACACACCTCTTTCATTTTCCCAAAAAATCAGCACAATTACTAAATTGCACGTAGGTAAGTACAGAACGGTAGTCCAGAAAATAATTTTTTAGAAGTACATTTTGCCGATGAGCAACCTGCAACCTGCATGCGTTGGATAGCTGTGAGACGAATTGTAGGCACATACACCCTAACTGGTGATATTATATTTTCAGGCACGTAGTAAAACAATTGGGTTAGTTTTCGTGTCTCAAAAAGTAAATTCGGTTTTATCGTCGTTTCAGATATAAAATCGTACATATAGTAATCTCGTAGCCTGCGTATGTCTATTTACCTGCTACTTATGGTTCACCTCTATCTGTCTACTATTTGGAAGAAGCAAGGTGCAAAATGAAATTGAAGGCACATACATCCTGACACATGATATTATATTTTGAGGCATGTATTAATGCATTAATTGGGTTAGTTTCGCTACTCAAAAAGTAAATTGGGTTTCATCGTCGTTTCAGTGGTCAAATCCTACTTATAGTAATCTCGTAACTCGTATAGTAATCTCGTCTGTCCATTTCCTTGTTACTTATGGTTCACCTCCATCAGTCCGTTTGGGACAATCGATGTGACTATTGAAGCGCTTCGGCCTGTTCGTGCAGAACTGTCTTCATACTTTTCTAATCAAATGTAAAAACCTATCGAATCAAAAATGCGTAATAATATGTAGTACAGTTAGGCCAGCTCGGGGCGTAGTGGTCAGACTACATGTCTTCCACCGTTGGTTCTCGAGTTCGATTCCAGGTGGTTACAAGTGGAATTTGTAGTGGACAAGCGGGTTCGCGGTAGGTTTTCTTGGGTAATACATGTTTCCCCTGCCAATATGCATTCCACCGGATCGCTCCATCATGCATCCCCTTCCCCATCTGACATTAACCACCATTCCACTAAGGATCTACGGGCCAGAGCGGCGCCTAGGCGATAACCTAAGAACTAAAGAACTAACTGGCATGGGCTGCGGCTACCTCAGCAGGTTATCGACAACGTGGACCCGGACTGGACAACTAGAGAGAGGGGAAATGGTGAGGGAGTGGAGTACGCCCCCTCCCAAGACCCCAATAGATACCGATAACAGAGAGTGGATGCAACGCCAGGCGGGGGTGACGGGCACAGCTCGGAGCTGACACATGAGGGAGACAAACAGAAGTTCGTTTTTTTGTAGTATATTAAAAACTATTTAAAGCGTCGGAGACGACTCAATAAGCTTGCGAACAAGTGTTTGAAAGCAGAGGTCTAGGCGTTGGCGCGCGTCACGCAGCAAGGATTGCACCGCACCGTCCCTTCGTGCGTTCTAAATTAGTTTGCAAAGAAAAATAAATTAAATTTAAAAATTTGTAAATTAATAAATTTACCACAACCCAAAAAACCAAAATCAAGAAAAGTAAACGAAATTGCATTACCTTCGACGTGTTTAAAACCATAAATTTCAAAAACTTAATACAGCTAAACACAGACGAATAAACAATCGGAACACGAACTTTCTGAGCACAGTATGATAGCAAGCACGTGCCACCGCGTCTGTGGCTGATCCTTCAGTCGAACGTATCCCTTCTAGCATTGCAAAAACTTATAAATTCTAAAGACATTCACCACGATTTGTGTAAATACATAAAGTATTCGACGTATTATTTTACTAATGAAATGGTTGTTACCTAAAATTATGAGGTTTTACAACAGTTGTGAAATGTAAAAAACAGGGGCATGTTTATTTACCGGAAAAGCCCATAAGGCCTTGTATAGCTCAACCAAGTTGAGAATGATGTTTATAGGAGCGCGCCACCGTCTGTGTTGACAGCCGAAACGACAGAGACAAAGATATAAGGATACTCAATTCAAAATTAAAATGGGACCTTGCCAAACTATTGCGGAAAAAAGCGCAATTTATTTCGTCGCAAATATAGTATCTTTCCAATGAATATTTTAACTAAATTTGGACATGTCTGCACCTCATATTGGAAGAAATAAAAGTTTATTTTTCTCTGCAAAACGATTCAAAATTTTGAAACTAATTCCTTCGATGAGCAGTAACATTCATATAAATCGTTTAATTTATACTAAATAACATTATTGTTTATGAAAGAAGTAACTGCCACCATAATGAAGAATATTGTAGATTCTTATGACAGTAAAGTTAATGTTTTGGTACTTTATTGCATACCTAACAAACCGCCTAAAGCCCATGTAAAAATAGATTAATGAAGGATACCCAACGTTTAAATTCAACGAATAAGTACTAAACATTCAATATAAATAGATTTGTAGTACATTATTGTACTAGAACGGTGAAAAGTAAAAAAGCAACTTAAAAGGAACGAAAATAAAACAGTTTGTGCAAATCTTTCGTAATGTGTTTCTGAAGTTGTATTTCAACGGCCTCTATAAAGGAGGCCATGGCTGATTCCGTAGAAACAGTCTCTGAACTCGCTTCACTCTTCTGGCGACTTTTGTTAGCGAAACTGACTGTACAGACCCGTGTTTACACTGCTAGTTCTGACGCCCCGCAATCGCATCTTTCATTATTCGCATGGTCGAGTTATACTTCATTCTTAACCTCGGACGCGCTACAGCAATTTTTATTTCGAATATTTCAAAATAAATAATTGATAAAATATTAATGTGTAAATGTATAACGAAAAGTCGAATGTAAGAAGCGAACAAAGAAATAATATACAAAATTGCAAATTCTTTCTTATGACGGATCCAGATTTCTGAAGAGCAGTAAATTTGTAGAAGGCTATTATGTTTCTCACCGAAATTATAGGAAGACTATTCGTATTTTTAAAAATGTAAGCTTGTCCTTACTTGAAGATTGCCTATGTTTTGACAGAACATTTCGCAAAAAATACTCGTTTTGAAAAATTGAACATGACCTTATTTGAGGAACATCTTTATCCTTACCTGTTTTAATGAACATATTTCATTAAGAAAAAAATTGTTTCTTTATCACTATAGTTGTTGAAAGACGCCGAAATTTTTTTTTCAATTTTTCGAAAAATCAGAGTTTTTAACCAACATGAGACCTGCGCCATTCTCTTAAACCTTCAGACTATACAACAACAAAACTTAGTGAAAATTATTGGCGCCATTTTCTTTAAATTTTGAAAATGTCCCAGGGTCTTTATGTAAAGTACCTCCCAAAATTAAAATATCGGTTTCAAATTGATGGTGCCATGAGATCAGTTAGATTCATTAGGAAATATGAATTTTGGAGAAAATCCGCTAAACGGTTTAGTTGCTAGCGTTGTTCACAGACAGACGGACGGAGAGATGTTTTGCTTTCAATTGGTTTCTCAGTATTAAGGACTCACAAAACAGAGAATCTGGCTGCACCACGTATTAGGGGATGTTTTTTTAATTTGGCAATTGGATTTAGGACTTTTCGTTATCAGGGCCCGGCAATGAATAGTTTTTTGCCAAAAAATCCGACGTTTTTTCACAGCATTACAAACGACATACGTAACTGTATACGTATGTATACGAGAAAGTGAAAAACAAAAATTTTGTCCAACTAAAAGTGCAATTTTGTGAATTGTGAACTAGCATTTTTTTCATTTCCAGGTGTGGATAAAATTTGCTTATTGGAACTTGACGTAAGCCACAGCACTCCTATTCAGCGGAATAGATTTATCTCTGCTGTTCACTTTGACCAGTCATTGACCTGTGCTTTGATCAGCTGAAAGAACAGATGGGCATCTGTGGGTCCATGAAACCATAGGCTTCTTTGACAGCTTTAGCGGAAATCCACGGTCCATATACCCTTTTTTATGATGATCCAACGTTAGATAAGGAGAGCAGATTTTCAACAATGTGATGAATTGTTGATAAGGAAATTAATGGGATGAATGAACGAGAGATGGAGAAAATATTGAAGCAAAGGCAAGGGATGCGGCCCGTTTTCAAGAAAACCTCCACTGACCTGTCGTTGAGTAAAAGTGAAGAGGGAGCAATAAAATCTCTTGTGGAGACGAGGAAAGCGAAACAACTAGTCACGATGATAGAAAAGCAGTGGGTGCAACCAGATGCTGGACATTTATAACATGCTTAGCAACATTTTTAGTAACATTTTATGTATTTTATAAAATAAAACATTGATAAAATCCAGTGATCTCTCAACTTAACGTACAAGCCAAAATATTAAACAGGGCACATGCAAATTTCTGTCCGAGAAAATTGTGTTCCACATTTACAAATCAACAAATGATGTTATTCACAGACAAAATTCTCAAGTTTACTTGCGGTGTAATTTATATGAATTGAGCTGTTTGAGTGCGAGTACACAATTTAGGAACTGAATGTCAACATTCGGGAAATTTTTTAATGTTAGTGTCTCAAATGAAGAGAGGCATGTCGCGATTTACAGCATCTCTCAAACACATTTGATAGCGAAAAAATATACCTTATTTTTTGACATAGCACTTAAAACTAAATTTAAGGTTTTGCGATTTATTTTGAAGTACTTAATATATTTCTATATCTATTCAAGAGTTGTTTACCCGCAACACTTTTTATTAAATTTTGAAAAGCATATTGAAATATCACATTACAAACTGAACGTCAATAGAGTTTCAGTAATTAACAAAATGTGTGAACTGCACAAATGTACCAATTGTTTTGTTACTAACGATATAATTATTAGTCTCCTCAGAGAAATCTGTATGCGTAACGTAATAAATGTATGTAATAAATGTATATGTCTGCTTTTGAAGCCTACACAAAATGCTTACTTGGTTGTTTTATAACATCACCGCCTCGTGTAAGTTTAAATGTGTCTGCGAAGGCTCTCACGGAGTAAATATCTGGCGAGGAGGGGAACACGGTTGTTTTAAGAGCAGCACGATGGAAGCAAATGCATAGCTTTTAATGTCCGGATCAAAGGCAGAGATGTCGCTCAAAGAAACTCCTCATATACATGATTTCCCCGAGCACCCACCACTCCGCTCTCGTCCAAAATTGAGGTATCTCGTTTAGCATCGATGCGCCTTCATCGTTTGTTTGATCGGCGGTCCCCTTCCGAATGCTTACGAGCGTCATTCGCCCGTGGACATATTTTCTCGCTTTCCTCTTTTTCTACCAATTAACTCCACAGCGCACATGCTTGTCTTCCCTTTCAGTAACCAAACAACCGAGACCGCAGTCACAATGGCTGGCTGCCACCCTCGCAATGCCGGCTGCCCTAGGGATTTCCGAGGAGTTGCTGAATCATCGAGATGCGCCCCCCTGCTGTCCACGCTCTCTGTTCGTCAGTTTTCTCGTTTGCCTTCCCGTTCGCGCCCCTGCTTTCGTTTGTGCCTCACTTACGGGTCTCTCCTCGGTGGAATTGGCCAACGAAGAGCAGTTCACGGCAAGCACAACGCCACCTCAATGAGTACCTGTACTATCCACAATTCACTTACAATTTTTACTACTTCTTGATAATAAATAAAGCGCCCAATATAACTTATCATTGAATGGAGTTTTAGCACCTCTGTGAAATCCAAAACGATAGGTGATGTGAAACCTTTGCACTCATCAAAGTTCTTTAAAAAGTATGCTCGACAAATTTGCTGACGCCTTGATTTTACGTTTTAGCACCTTACTACGAATCCCGCTCTATCTTTTTGCAAATGTAAATCCTACCCTCCTTGTAAAAAAATTGATCTCTATCACATGCTTGACCACGTGTGTACGTGAGCATATTATAATAAAGAAAAATCTAAAGTATTCACCTCATAACTGACTAAGATGTCTACTGACTAATTCAAGGAAAAACCTTTGAGGAATGTGTCATACGCATGAAGTTCCCACAGAAAAAAACGAAGAGATAATTATGAAAATTATATGTTTCTACAATATATTTTGATCCTGCCATTCGTTTGATATTGTTTTTCTCAACATCTTTTGGACTATTTATAAAGGACAAATTTTTCTATAAGTTTACTGTATCAAAGTAGATATATGGACATAATACAATAATGATGAATTATGAAAATCGTGTCAGTGAAGAAAGAAACACACATCTCGACAGATTTCAAAGGACTCAAGGCAAAAAAAAATATTGGATAGTATTTGCGGAAAACAGTGTGGAGGCAAGAAAACATTAATTTACCAGACATTTTATTTCGGAAAATGAGATCAGAAGACTGAACAGTGTCACTTACCTAGTGTTTATGTATACTTTGATTTATGGTCAGTTTGTTTAAAAGTTTACTTAATTGTGACGATTAATCATTCAAAAACAAATCCTAAAAAAATCTTACGAAAACATACTAATCATCTATGATTATGTAACATAAAATTTGAGTACTTACTAGAAGGAATATTAGTACTGATGGAGTTTATTGTGAAATTCCTTTGATTTAGTTTATGATTCAACTACGCCTATCTGCAAGTGCGTCATTTGTCAACTTTCGGAGCGTTGACTTCGAAGAATAATTGTAGTAACGTAGTTAATTACTGCAAAGCTCTCATCCTCGACAAACTGCTGTTTGCCCTCGCTCCCCGCCCCGCTGCCCGCCGCCCCGTCTCCGGCCCTGGCCTCCCCGCCCCGCCCCGCCCCGTCCCATCCGCGCGCACGCAGAGCCTCTTGGGGCCAGGGCTTCGCGCTGCCTCCCTCGTTCGCCCCTAACGAGCGGGGTAATTGTCCGCGCAGACGCGATTTCGCGCGCGCTCACCCCTTTTCCTCCTCCCACCCACGCCCCTCTCTGGCCACTTCCCCGCCCCACGTCCTCTCCCGCGTCCATCCCCGCTTCCGGTTCCGCCACCAGCTCCGACATCGTATCGTCTGCGCCATGCCATCGCTTTTCGCTCCCGTCACCACCTTCCTTCACCCACCGCCCACCGTCCACCCACATGCACAGCCACCGCCATCACCCACCTCATCACCCCCATCCTTCTCTCTTGTTTTCCTCCCTCTCTGGCTATCACTGGCTCCGCACTCGCTTTGATGTCGTTTTCCGCAACGCTTCTCGCTCCCGACATCGCATTCCTTCACAACTCGTGTATCATCCACTCCCATGCCTCAGCCACCGCCATTACCTTCGTTCTCGTCTGAATCTGTCTCTCTAGCTCGTCATTATCTCTGACTACAACTAGCTCCGCCACCAGCTCCGACATCGCTGACGCCAGAGCCCGGCCATCGCTTCCCGATCTCCCCGCCGGCCAACGCGCCCTCACCTTCATTGGTTTTCTCCCTCCCACTTCCCGCCTTTTCTCTGCTCCCAGCTCTTTTGTCTCCACGCCAGTCTCGTTTTAGCCCTGACTCTCATTTGCCCCTGCGTAGCGACCGCTAACTCCACTACTGTTGACGCCCGATCTCTGCCTCGCATATTCCCCACTCTCGAATCTTCCCTCGCTTCGCATCTTCTTTATTTTCTTCTCCCTTACCGCCATATTCATTCTCGTCCCTACCTTCACTTTCTCCGTTTCCACCCAATCTGCAGTCTTGCCTCTCTTCCGGTCACTAATTACATTTCCGCTTCAGGCTCGTTTCTCTCTTCCTCTTTTTCTCCTTCAGTTTTCTCTTCTCTCTTTCGCAGTTTGACATCCAGCTCCACATCCTGTTCAGTTTGCAAAATTTCCTTATACTCCGTCTTTTGTACATTAATTCTTCCAATCCCGCATGTGCTCTCTACCATATATATCGTCATCGATGAGTACTCATTACTCGATTCTTGCTTAGCGAACAGTTTTCTACTTCTGATTCGAGAATGAATTACCGCCCTTCCTTTGCCGGAAATCTTCATTTCTTTCTGATATTCATTCTTGTTTTGTGTTTCATCTGTTCTTATTTCTTTCTCCCTCTCACCAATGTGTTATCTTTATTTTGCAGAAATGTCTAGTTTTCTTTCCCTGTTTAATGCCTTGGGTTCTCAATATACTTATCTTTTACTCATACTTACTCTTCGTTTTAATTCTTCATTGCCTATCTTTATTTCATCTTTCGCTATTGAACAAGTTTTCTCTAAGGTCCTCGCGCATATATATTTCTCATGCACACACAAGTCATTTGCTCCCATTCTCCTCTGGTCCTTGATGTTTACATTCTCGATCCTCCAACTTCGTCCAGCATTTACATGTATCCCTTTTCTCACATTACACATATCTTTGTCAGCAGTTTTGCGAGGGAGACTGTTCTGTTTTTCTTATCATATTTTCCACTCCATTGCCTTCTACGTACAATTGTATCTACGTACAAATTGTATCTACGTTTATTTGACTCCATCACTTCTTTTATACAGCATATGCGGTAGAGTCGCGATAATACGAAGTAATTGGGACTGATGGTCAATTACAAAGCACTTGGATTACACGGAGAAAAGGAAAATACATTACGGATTTTTACACTACAATGTACAACGAAGTCAAATTTATCTCGTACTATAAAAAATTCAGATACATGCATAAATGAGCGCGAACCGATCGCAAACGATTTAGAAGACAGACTGACACTGGCACCAACCGTCACACACGTGACCTTCGAAGCCGTGTTGCCAACCTCTCAAGAACGAGCTCATGATTATCGCCGCATATGTGCTGGTTAAGGCCACTTGGCGCACATCAGGCCATCTCGTATTGCACGGAATCTCGGATCAGCGAGGCTCAGATAAAAGCGACTCCTCTGTATTTCTAAATTGTACGTTATTGACTCACACATTTCAAAATCAAATACGTATGAATCGTTATTCTCAATACTTAGGATATTGTTCTCTTTCAACCCGTATTGTAGTTCCGCCGAGTTCCACCTTTGTGATGCGATTCGGTTCTTTCCTTTGCTCTCTTCCTTCCACAACCGACGCGACGCGAAGGGCAGTTTCCACGAGGAGACGCCAACGTTTCCCTACACATTGCTTCCCGAGGTCATTACTCACCCCCTCTCCTCCTCCACTACCACCGCCGTCGACATCGTTTTCCTGCGCAGCCTCCAAATTGTTTTAATCACCCCATCGGCAAAGTAATTTGACATTTCGCTCCTGTCGTCGACCGCACAGCTATTAGGAAGCGACCCCTTCCTCCGGTTTCATGTGCCTGCTGCTTCTCCCGGGAGTTAACAATTGTTTCCAAAGTCGTCCATCGAAATGGCATTTCGAGGAAGGAGTTGGTGGTGACATTATGCCGTTCACGAGGAAGTGCAGTCAAATGAATCCGCGGTACGTTTGTTGCAGATAGCTGAGATAATTGGACAATTGGGAGCCTTAATGGCAAAGGCGTCGTGTAAGGGATCGAATGTGGACGTTTAATACTTAATGTTTGTTGTTTGGGCTTCAGTTTTTGGTTTTTGATGGCATTCATAATTTCCATCTTGATTAACACAGAAAAACATATCAAGAGATATTGAAATGACATGAATATTCAATGTGTATATTAATATGTGGGGGATGGATTTTAACGAAATGTCATTTTTCACTTTAGCAATGCCGGTTAGTATAGAAATTAATTTTCTTACGAAAAAAGAAATTACTTTTTATACGTTATACCCTGCATATTTCGTCGATTTTCACTAGTAAGTCATTTTTTAACCTTCTAACCATTTTTAATGAATTTTTTGCTGCTTTCGTCGATTTAAATGGTACTTGTTTCAAATGTTTACGAGATGCAACAAATGTTCTCCTCAGAATTCCTGAGTAGCATATCGATTTCTTCGCTCAAAAAATGCAATACGAACCATTGAACGTAATCTAAGTTTCCTGTGACGCCTATCAGCACCATTGTTGATTTTTCCCATTTCAGGAAAACTGAAGACAGATTTCCTGGTAAAGAACAGTCCAAAACAAGCATTTGCAAGCCGAATGCACTGCAACGAATAGAAGAAGCCTCGGTTACATCAGTAACGTATCCAGTTTAAGTTGTTCATCCGAACTGGTTTTGATCACATTTTTAGGCCACTTTCCTCTCCTTTTAGGGCATTTTATTGACCATTTGGGCAATGTTTTAAGTGATCAAATTCGGCCCCTATTAATACGCATCCAAACGCAGGTTTTAGGTTTTTGGTGACAATATTTATCAATATTTTACATTATGCATTATTCTCAGAATTATAATTTTTGCTATAAAATATGAATGGCTAAATAAATATATATTCTCATTTGAAAGTTTTTGTATGATTAAAGTTGGACGAAAAGACAAATTACTACTTGCGAATCGACATTTAAATTAAATAAACTTATTTAAATTCTAATTCCAAAACCTTTGCCTCTTTAAAAATGATTAATATCAAACGATTTTTTTATGGTTTAAAAATTTTACAAGTTGTAAATATTTATTAACGTTATTTAAAGAGTAATTTTTATTCAAATTTCGTTCAAGAGGAAATATGAAACAGAAAGCCATTAAGAATAAATATAGTAAACACACTGGTAATAACATAAAATTATTTACCCACTTAATTTTATTAAACATTCCAATTTTTTACTTTCTTGCTGTTGTCGAAGTATATAGAAAGTATTTTAAAGCCACGGGAAAAAACGGCAAAATGAAAAGATATCTAAGACAACAAAAGACGTCTAAAGAAATACCGCAGATTGACTTTCGTTGAACACCGTCAATTTTAGAAAAATTCCAAAAATTCGAAATCTTTCGACGTGTTCCTACAAGTATTTTATGAAGATAATTTTTTATTAATAAAAAGTGTTCATCAGTAACAGATCTTTAAGAAAGAATTGTTTGATAATGAGTCGTTTTGGCTTAATTTTGCGTGAAACGCAATTTTTACTTTCTAAGCATTATTTTTTCGAATAGAGTTCCGCATTTTTCCTACAATTATTTCTTGTATGTATCAAAAACGATCCCATTGTCGGCATATTCCCTATATTTTATAAAATGGTTAAAAATAAAATAAATTTAAAATTCGAAATACCGACGCTTCGATCGTCGCGGACAGTTCCCATTGAAAGTTCTTAGACTTTTTGTCATTGTTGGCGGTCGTGATGATTGTATGATGTAGATAATATTCTTACGAAAGGAATAGTACATTATGAAACGGTGATGTAATGATGGGCATTAATACACGAGTATGATATTACAATACGAGCGAGGAACGAGCGAGTATCGTAAACTTCACACGAGTGTATTAATACCCATTACATCTAGTTTCATACGGTACTTTTTCTGCGACTTATGGTAACTTTTATAAGTTAAACTTTTACATTGAACCGTTTCGTGGCAATTGACAGACAGGATTCAGCAAGACCACCTAGCGGACAACTCCCTACCCACCCAGCCGTAGGTGGCTTTGGTTTACCAGATCGCCTGTGAAGGAGTGCAGAAGTTGCGACAATAATTCCGACGTCACCATTTTCGCTTTTTTTTTATTTATGGAAGTGTCAAGTCCATCTTTGATTCATTAGGCATTTTAAACCAGACTTTTTTTAAAGGAAAACCACACTTCAGCAACATATAACCCAAAATGACTTGCTTTCAAATTTTAGTCAAATATTATCTCCTGTAACTACCACGTCGCTAGTCAAATAGGATCAAAGTGAACTTGCGATTCAATTTATTTTAAATAATATTTCACGTTAAAATTACTACTTATAAATAAATTAAAACTGAGAAGCATAATATAGTATGATAATGTACACAATCGAACGAAGCATTTACTATAACTGTTCTCGATGACTAATTAAGTGCTAATACTTGGTTTGCAGTGGCGTAGCGTCAGGGGACGCTGAGATGCTGAGCATCCCCATATATAATATTAATGAAGAACTCTAAATACTGTATTTATAATCTTACAAGTGGTCCGTTGGGCGAAACACGTTTTGTATTAATTTTAATTTCATTTCCTATGATTGAATTCGGCGGGTTGTTGAAGCTGGCCTGTGATTGCTTGAAATCTAAAATGCTTCTAGCATCTGCCACCAGATTGCGACGAGCAATGACGCATGCGCAGATCACGAGGTTCCCCTCTCCCCTCGCCGCCCCTGGCCCAGAGAAACTCGACTGCTTTACGCTAGCATCTACTGCGGAAAGAAGCTGCTCGTTTGTGCACGAGAGCGCAGCACACTTCAGGCGGTCAGTAAATTATCTCTCTCTCTCTCTCTCTCTCTCTCTCTCTCTCTCTCTCTCTCACTCGGGAGTCCCCGCTTGGTCATGGACACAAACTGTAGAAATAGTGCCCGTCTACTATTTCTTAATTAATATCCAAGAAATTGAATTATCCTTCAAATAGATTACATATTATTTTAGTCTGCAATGTATAAATTAACGAGTGGTCTCATTGCCATTCGCGTATAAGAATTAAAGCTGACCCATTGTCTAATTTGCTTTCAAGATATCGGCAGTCCTGACTGCTGTGAGGATTTTGTGGGAAGCGCCTACACAGTCGTAAGCAATCGAGATCGTGGAAGTAGTTCCAGTGTATCTGCCAAGAATTGCGTTTGCCTGTGAGACGAAGTAGTTGATAGTGACATTTTGTGTGTTATTGTTGAGCATCCCCAAACGTGCGAGTCACGCTACGCCACTGTTGGTTTGTAAGCTTCTCTGTGACTGGTCATAAACCTGTATCATAATGAAAACTGTATCGAAATGGGTATCATTATGCAACTGGTATCAGCCATCAAATGAGAGAATTATACAAAGGGAGTAGAAAAATATATTTAAGGAAGGTAATAGTTTAATCTTAGAATTAGCAAATATTCTTCTTTTACTTTAAAATATTTGAATTGCTTAATATGGTATTCAAAATTTCAAAGCTCACTTCGATGTAATCAAGCCAAGCTTGTGTTAAATTATTCCTGTTTTTCTCCATAATGTGGTGCAAATACTGTAACATCTGCTGTTGCGAGAAAACATATGCTATTGTAGCACCTGTAGTTTCGTTCTATTATCAGGACACATTGGAATATTGAAAACCATGATGTGAGGAATGAAAGATGAACAAAAAAATACGTTAAACACATAACAAAATAATTATTCTTTTACGAATCAACGTGGCCTGAACACGATAAATTCTGGAACTTTAAATGTAACTAGTGAGTTGAACGATTCAGTGGTAATTTGGTCCATGCCTTAAAGTGTGTCATATGAATGATATAGGACAGAAATAAGCGTGCTTCATTGTGAAGAAGCAATCTAATGTGTTAGAATTATGACTAAGTTTATTATGATTCTTTCTGTCATTTTCATAGGTTCATGCACGCTACGTGTGGCATGCATCTCTTTGAACTCTAGAGCAAATGGTACAGTAGAACATCATTATTTCCTTATATCCACGTGCAGCCTGCCAGTTCTAAGGCGCCCCTGCCATTATCACAACGCAGGAACCTAGTCGGCCGACGCTGTAAACGACAAGATTTATTGGGTCATTCTAATAAATCCGGAAGTTGAATTTTCTCAGAGGCCGAGTACAACTACTACGAAAATAAATCGCAAAATAAAATCCGGGAATCGTAAACCGTAGAAGCGGCAATAAGGAACCAGCTCGCCGTAAAGGGTGAAATCGGAAAAGGAAACATAAACAAAGGCATTCATTACGCTTCTTCGCTCGTGCTAGCTGGTAATGGTGCTTTGGTATCCTTAGAACAGTTTCCGGAAATGTGAGATACCTTTACACCGTTGGTGCTGTAACTAATAAGCGAGGTGATAGAAACGTCTAGGATATTGCTGATTTTCTTTCATAAAAATCTAAAGGCTTTGGAATCAGGATATTTTTAAAGAAAATCGATTGTTGTTTCATGATATATGTAAAAAAATGTACAAGGTTTCTTAATTTTCTGAAAAATATAGGAATCTAGCTTTAAAACCACGGACTTAGTTAATCAGTTGAGATAGGCTATTATTATTACGTATTGGTAAAAAAATGTTGATATAGGATCTAATTTTTTCATTGTTCTTTACTAATGCTTCTCTTTTTATTCTCACTGGGAAGCGCAATTCAACTGAATGAAGCATCAAAAAATTTTAAAAAACGTATTTCTCTTTGATTTATAGAGCTTATGAAAATGATCGAAAGTTTGGAGAATATTAATTACCACGTAGTAAATCATATTCTTTAATATTGAAAATAATATTTCCGTACCACGACATCACTTCTTTGGAATAAAGAGTATTTTTTGGAAAGAAGAAGTTAGTTATGAGCAATTATAAATGTGAATATTCTGCTCTTTGAAAGAGAGAGCTTATAATAGCTTTGAAGGAGAGGGTTGATCGTACCGATAGGTTTGCTAAAAATGCACATTTCACTCTGCTAACATGTTAGGCTTAAATTGTCTCTTTGATTATACGTACTTGATAATACGTACCTTCTAGGTAACATACGTTTGGTAAATTACTTTAATAATTTCGTGTCCTGGAACCGCTTTTATTTATATTTATTATCTATAAATTCAAGATATTTACTCTTACTTTCCACATAATATTGTGTAGCGTATAATTTTGCGGAATTTGCTAATCAATTGTTCAGCAATCGCTCAAGGAATCTCACTAGCGAATCCAGCGGGGGAGTACTGTCTCCATGCCACATCGAACATTCTGTTTTTGCGATTTTACCCTATTTTTTAAAAACATTTAACACGTAGTGATTCCATGGCACCCAAAAATAATTCCAATCATAATGTATACATTTTCCACATATTTACCATAATATATCTAGGGGGAGTACTGTCATCAAGTTTCATCGAAAATTTTGTTTTTGTGATTTTACGCTATTTTTTCAAAATATTAAACACGTAGTGATTCCATGGCACCCCAAAAAACATTCTAATCATAATATCTACATTTTTTTAATTTTCACGCTAACACTTTCATTTTTATATTTCTAAAACATGTATTGTGGTGGAGTTCCGAACTCAAATTGGCTCACCCCCTATATCGCTGGATTTGCCCCTAACTAATCCCGTGGTATTCCTATGGGGTACATTAATGGAGAGTTCATCTCTGACATAGCCTAAAATAGATAAAGCTATTTTAAAAGCTTAAAACAAAAATAGCAGAGCTGACCAGATTGTGTTATCTAGATGCAGAATAGGTCATATTAAGCTCACACATGCAAACTGATCACCGGGAATTCGACTGTAATGTGTAATGTGTGTAATGTTTCAATGTGTATTAACAATTTATTTCTGTGCCCCAGGTTTGCGGCTGACCGGGTGAGACATGGTGTAAATAATGATATGAAAATAGTGCTAAACGACAAAGAAAAATGCAGTCGATTTGTTAATTTTTTGAAGGCCACTAATTTGTACAATGAAATTTAAAAATGTATAAATTATTGAAAATTGTATATGTTGTTAATATGTCTGTCGCTAATAACCTCAGTAGTTGATGCGACATAAAATAAAATAAATTCAAAAAAATAGCTGTAGCTATTTTAATTTTTCATAGCTACGAAAAACACTATAATAATTTTAATGTCAGACCTGGAACTCAATAAGTCAATAGTGATTAAAAATTTTAAACCTTTATTTAATTGTACGCTAAACTACTTCTAAAGCTATTTAGAATGAATGAATGAATATGTATTTCCTGTTTTCGAACGTGCCACCTCCCGTGGTCATGCACGATGTAACTCGGGAAGTATACTTCTTTTCTAACGTGGCCGATGATATTCGGACATTATTAGATCCCCTGCCTTACAAAATAAATATTTTTATTTAATTCGCGAACGTTCTTCTCAATGGGTCACGTGCTCTCAAAAATGTGCTTACCACTGTTAAAAAGATTCATTTTATAAGGCAGGAGGTGTAATAATGACCTAATGTCATCGGTCACGTTAGAAAAAACGGAGTTTAGTGATGTTTCTCCCTCCCTGGCAGATCTGGCGCCGTCCTAAATGGTTACAGGTTCCGTTTCATAGCCAACAGGTTTTGCTTCACCACTCAACTATCCACCGGTTGAAGTCATGGTGTATGGTTGTTGTGATGTTTAGACGAATGAATGTTCCTTACCACGTGTGGGGCAACTCCGGATCTACAGCATGAAGCAGTTAGTATGTGTACATTCGTTTGGATGTTGTAAGGTATGTACATTATATATAAGCAAATTTAAATGTATTTTTCACAGTATCCAGATCGGGTATATTAATTGGTTTGTTTTTTGGTAGTTGTTATATGTTACATTGTCTTCTCTCTCGTGTTGTATATAGCCCTGATGAAGGAAATACATTTTCCGAAACGTTGGCAAACAACAATGATGTAAATTAATTCTGCTCAGCACTGACCAAGTCCTGTTAACCTCCCTCCATATCCCACATTTGTAACCCATCCCGTGCTAGTGTTTTTTTACAGCACCAAATCTGCGCAAAAGAGGCGGAATGGTGCGACGGAAAGAGAAGAAAACTGCCGCCATAAAACAAATTTTTAAATCCTTTCACATACTTACGAAGAATAGAACATGTATGTATGTATTTGGCATTTTAGAGACGTATTAATTCGCCTTTTGTCAGCTAGCTGTGTTTCCTAGTCGGCGCCCTGTTTTTGTTCACTATCCACTCCCGAGGGTAGGGGAGACATACGACGAAAACGTATTCCCTTAACCGTTCGTAGCATACTTCGTTGGCCTGAGCTTTTCTTTCGTCACACAACTATAGAAACTGAGACGATTGTAATGGAAAGCTACAGCTCTACTTTTGTCCCGACCAGGAATCGAACCCGGGATCAGAATAGAACATGCAATATCAAATAAGCGACGCATTCACTATTTCTACAAATGCAATGACAGACAGATCGAAAACTCACCGCTGCGAACGTCGAACTGTCGCCGGCAGCGATACGTTGGGACATAAGTCACTAGCCGAAGCAAATATTGACAGGGCACAAATTGCGCGCCGCCCTCTTACGAGAGAGACGTTGAAATAGCGCCGGCGATCGGCCCGCCCCTGCAGTGTTTACGTGCCAGCGCTGACGGATGGCGGGCGTACGTCACGCAGCTCACCGCCCGCCGTCGCCCCGGGCCTCGAAGCGAGGACCCGAGCGGAAACGCCTCGCCTCGCCCCGCCCCCTCCGCGTCACTCGCCCGACGAGGCGCGTCACGTGTTGGAGACCTGTAGACAGACCAGACGGGGGGCAAAATGTAGAAAAATGCACGAGAACCTTTGAGACGAAAAATGTTCTATTTTACAAGATTGATTGGTCTTTGATAAAAAATGCACCTAATAAAAATTTCCTCCGTGTGCCTTGGTGTCACAGCGATTGGCATGTTGGCCCAGGCTGGTACTCTACTAAACGAGAGAAACGTGGAAAAGTTTTGGCGCCTCAAAGCAACAATATTTGCGGATTTACATTAAGAAGATAGATTCTTCAAGATATATTTGATTTTAGTGGCAAGGTGATGAAGTTAAATTGGGAATGAAGTGCAAAAGTCGTTTGCTTATTGCAAATGCATGAAAGAAATTATGTGATTATTGTTAGTACAGATTGGAAAAACCTACACCAATAATTATCTAGAAATTTGTATTTTCATTTGGAATTTGAGTTGGAGAGTTCAATGTGTTTGTTGATGAAGGAAGGTTGTTGCACAACTTTTCATTTTGCTTGTTTAATTTTTACATCTTGGCTTTTCCAATTTAGTTTTGTGTTCAGATGGATGTCCAGATATTTAATTGACTGAGTTGGGGAAGTCTTGAAAATATGAGGGTAGTTTAAAATGAATGGTGGTGGAAGAGTGAAATTCCTGAAGAAGAATATTTTTTCTACTGATTTTTCTTCAGTGTTCAGTTGTGTTTTTCAGAGTAAAGCAAAATGTTCTATGTTACTGTGTTTTCTTATCGTTGGTTGTAGGTTGGATTGCAGGTTATTTAGGATATTGCTTGATGCAGTGCTCTGCCACCTTCAAATCGTACTATATTTATATTTTTTGTCAACGGAATAACTGCAATATAAATGCTGAGAAGTGTCGGAGATATTGTGGAAATCTTGAAGAACGTTGGAGTTTAAATTGTGGAAATGGAGTAAAGTTGGCTAACTATTACCGAAAACGTGCAATTGGTTAAGTAGAAATTAGTTATGTAAATAAAGTGGTTTGGAGTGTCCGTTTATAGAAAGGATGTCAAAAGGATTTATGTTCATGTTATATTTATGTTTATAGGAAGGATGTCGCTCACAAAATACCGGGCTTACTAGAGTTTGCGAGCACTGCGTCCGGAGCAATTGGCGCGAGATTTAAAAAGGTAAAGTAAAGCGTTTAGCCCTACTGTATTCCCTACCCTACTATGTTCAGGTAGATTCTTCACAAAAATGTTGAAATATGCACAGAATATATATATATATATATATATATATATATATATATATATATAGTTTGATTGAAAAAGTTAGTATCTTGGAATAAACTTCACATAATTTTGGCACGCAGAGAAATTGGAGGTGTTCAAATAAAAAAATGATTAAAATACAATGTAGGCTTTCACGGCCGATTTCTACATTACTTGATGTTTTCGGGATTCCAGGATAGAGCACTGCGCGTCTGCCAGCATCGCCACTGATGATGCCTGCCACAGTCGCAGGCGAAACGTTGGGACGAGTCTTCGGTGGACCACGGCTTACAATTCCGAAAATATCAAGTACTGTAAACAATTGATTATCTACTGTTTCACATTTTATTCGCGATATAAAAATAATAAATGTTTTTTTTAATTTCTTGGAAGACGCCTCCTAGCAGATAGTACAATCTTCTATTTCGAAAACACTTTTCCACACCACAAAGTGTATTTGACGCAAATTTGAATTATAACACTTCTGTGCAAAATACATTATCTGGGAGGGAGGGAGGAGGGAATATATTGTTTCATTTGAGAATCATCTTCCCAATTTATTTCATTGCCTCTGACTGGGAGGTCCTAGGTTCGACTCCCGACGCTGGTAGGATTTTCGACACTAGCTACATAACTAGGTCGAATTCAGTCACTTTCTGGAGGAGAATTGTAGCGGTCTCCTGCTCTGATAGGTAGCATTCCGGTTATTTTGCTGTTAGCACCAGGCAAATGCCAGAGCATTACCCTATCAATCGAGCCACGGACCGCGCACAAATCTTTCCTTCCTCTTTCTTGTCCTATCCTCAACCCATACTCACACACATTGATTCTGATCACATCTCCGTACTGATTTTTGCATAAAAACTAACCACACAACATGCAACCGCCACTAAATAAAACATCTTAAAAATCAAGTGGAGGAAATTTCAAGAAATACTGACAAAAAAACCACAATATAAAACACTAAATATTCCTACCGAAATCAATGAGGCTGCGATTTACATCAATTTGTTCATACACTCTTATATTCAAGAGACACAACTAAACAAATCCCCAAATAACTAAAGTAATAAATACTAGCGTACCCGTAAGAGAACTCTCGCATGCTATAACCCAACCACTTCCTTATTTTTCCATTTCTATATTAAGTCTGTAATATATATTTTCTTCATGACCCTCTTATCCTCTGTCACTTGTTCTATATGTCACCTTGTTATTGATAACAATATAATACACCCTTGTCAATACAAACTATTCTTATTTAACTTTATTATCGAGCAAAGAAATTTATTCACACCCGAGTAATTCAATCGCATAGAATATCAATAATTTCACATACAGTTGCATATTCTACAGGCTGTGTACAGGTGAGGTAGAATCGAGAAACGTCGAACCAGCAAAAAGTAATAGAATGGTCAAGAAGATCTCATCCCGTAGATGTCGGTGTGAGGACCGTTTTTTGAGGCATCTGTCCTCATTTTAGGTTTCTGAGAATATGGCCATTATAAAACCAACATTGGTTTACGTAAACACTCACTGCAAGATAGTGTGGTGTTAAAGTGCGAAAAAAGTGAGAGGAACGCTCGACCCCAATCTACCATGTGCATAAGAACTGCATAATTAACAATTCTCTTAAATCAATATAATTCCCTTAACAATGCAAAAGTATTTTAAAGTGCAAGTCTGTGCTACAAGTTTGCTAAAGGTATGGTGGGTCTGAAACAAATCGACTGAAATCTCATGAAATAATTTTGTTTTTACTTCGTGCCCTCCATGACGTTATGTTTTCTGTACTCGTGTAAGTGTTAATATATTGCAGTGACTTTATTGACAACATTTGCTGCCAGCAGTTGAATACTCCTCCTTCTATATAAATTAATTACTAGACCGTACGGATATTTTATACACTGAACTCCCTTCTTATATGACCAGCTTCGGTTGTTCATTTACGAACGCATGCGGTAGTATAGGGAAATTTATTGACCGTGAAAACGTCCCTTAAGAAACACGTCTAGTGATCTTAGAATGCGTGGCATTAATGGTCTCATCTTCACTGCCCGACTCACTTTCTTTCTCCCGGGGAGGCCCGACCGGTTCTCTAACGTTGAGGCTGCCGACCTTCGTAATTAGACGTCCGTTCCGGTAATTGCCTATTAATGTCTGTGTAACGCATGTCGCTTTTTCAAGTTTTAAGACCGGGCGTTTAACTTCGGTATCTAGAATATTTGTTTCGAAAATTAAATTACTAAACTGATTATATAAGAATGAAAGTAGATTGGGCAATGTCGAAATTTAGAACTTCTGTTACGAATCTTTTACTCTGAGTTTTGGCTATTTTGTTTTGGCGAAGTTCTGCTGAAGTCAGTGTCTTGAAACTCTCGAATTCCAAATTAAAAGCTTGTGGTAAAATCTTGAAGACGTGTTCACGAGATGCACAGTTGTCGGTATATGGGACATACTCTATTATCTGGTGCCAAAAAAAAACATTTGATTTAAAGGGGTTCATTTTCTCAGGTTAGATTGGATTTATAAATAAGAAACGATTGAAAAAAAGATAACTCGAAGACTCGAAAACATATAACTAGAGTTTGTTTTTCTTTTACCTGTATACTGTATTTCGTCTTGAAGAAGCAAGTGCGTCAATATAGTGAAATTCTCTCCTGTCAAATAAGGGCCATCACCAATGGAATAAAACTGAACAAAAAGCTATGATCCTATACAATTTGTTTTTAAAAGTTGTCTTGAAGAATACTCTAATTATGGTCTCAAAGATAACATTAATATCAAACTATAATTTCATGTATTAAAATTATAGAGTTCATATAGACATTTGGTTTAAAAAAATATTTCTCTGTGTTCTAATACTGAGTTTGGCAATAAGCAAATAGGCTAGTCTACAGCAGATTATTGCACTTAAGCATAAGTACTACTTCAATTTTTTTAATTTATTCAAATTAAAAAAGCATAAATATTATTATTGAATCTATATTCTTAACCCATTAAAGGCCGCAACTCTCTAGGTGGATGGAAAGTGTCTGACAAATGGCGCTTTAAAATGACCTTTCTAAGTTTATCTCCAAGTTTTTGAGTCAAAAGGTCCATAGTTTTTGAGAAAAAGGGCGTCCCATTTTTGTGACGTTGGCCCATGTCGATTTCTACTTACCGTTACTGGAGTGTCTATGCTAGGAGAAATGTAATTAGTATATATTTGTTACATAATTTAAAATATTTTACAAATTTTATTTGCAAAAGTAAAGTACAAGTAGTTACAATAATGCTATTTCATTTAAAATTGATTTCTACACATAAATTAAAAGGTATTTAATTTTAATTTCCCGTATCCGTACGTATATACGGAATATACGTTGTTGTTTCATTAGATGGTAGTGAATAAGGAAAGAGTGACCAATTCTACCTCTTGTGTTGTATTGTGCTGTGAATTGATAACCACTGTAATGGCCACGACTCAATTTAATGTTTACAACTCGTGGTAAGCCGACGCGGTTTTGCCGATGTCGGCGGCGGTGCCGCGGCAGTGGCAGTGACGGTGATGGTGTCGGGAGTGGGTATTTATTCGCTTGCCGAATACTAGGGCCAGCCGCGCAACCGACGGGAATAGCTCGCCCGCGCCCGGGCCCGGGCTCGGGACCTCGCCCGCACCTGCCAGCTCCACCGGCCGGGAATGCGGGTCGCGATAAGATACGCGAGCGATTCACGCTGCGATTACCCACGCGATAAGCGGTACGCTCGCGGCGGCTGGCGATGGCACACTGCCTGCAGGCGGGCGTAGCATTCAGACTGCTCACCTGCCAGCGCTGGGGCCGAGATTCGATTCCTGTCCAATCAAACAAGAATATGTGGAGGACGGAGCGCGTTCTAAGCAGGATTCTTGGACGTTCTTCGGTTTCCCTGCTTGACATTCCATAATATTCCTCCTCGTGTTATTTACACATCTCATTATATTATTATTATTATTATTATTATTATTATTATTTGCCCGAGAATATGCCGCTTTGGACCACGATAATTTTTATTAACTGATAAGTATTTAGGTGGATCCTATTTGTACCCCGGGGTTATTAATCCTGGGGGTATGGATGATGAAACGATGATGATATTGAGAGATGAGGGATATTTTAGCGATCTCGGCTATCTGGACCGACATTATTATTATTATTATTATTATTATTATTATTATTATTATTATTATTCGCTCTACATCACGACTACACATGTTTGGAGTCGAGTGAATTAAAAATCTACTTCAGGTTGCCACCAGCTATCTAAGGAGCAGATCTAGGGACTATCGATACCTCTACAATACTTTGTGCAAAATGTGGACTGTTCCAAATAAAACAATTTCTTGCACTTTCCAGTCTTTTGAATTACCCGGAAGTTTAACCACGTTCTTACACAAATTTTGCGGATCAAATCCCAGAGCTCTGATAATTATCGGAATGACCTTTGCTTTTACGCCCCACATTCGGTTGATCTCGATATACAAACACTTGTATTTAAGACGTTTCTCTGCCTCCTTCATTACGACATTTTGATCACAAAATACAGTAATATCTACAAGAAGACACTTTTTCTCTTCTTCTTCAGATCTTCACATCCTGGAAAATATCCGGTTTGTTTGTTGCATTCGTGCGATCCGTTTGAATTTGTTGGTTGAACAATATCGTACACAGGCCAATAGATGTCATCAGTTTTGGTGAGTGTTCGTACCACTTGGGGCATGTGTTTGGAACTTCGAGGGCGGTATAGATCTGCCAGTGGAGGCAACTACACACACCTTCGTGTCTTTTCACGTATTCTGTCTTTACTAGAATTGGACAAGCTGAGATGATATTATCAATGGTTTTTACTCGTTCCTGCTAAATGTGGCATTTATTATCTTGGGACTTTTTTTAGAACGACTTTATCATGATGTCGTGTTCTCAACGTCTGATCTTGAGCAGCTAATAGAACTGCTTCCGATTCTGGCTTCATTCTTCCCCTTTTAAACCACATAAATAATTGATATTTATTGATCTGGACCTTGTCAATCCTTTTTAGATATTGTCCATTGAGTAGTTTGTCTCTCCACGATTTCTTTAACATTTTTTGTGTCTCACATTTCATATTTCGTAGCATCAGAATTTCAGTGTCTGTGATATTCGGCGTGTCTTGCATAGCTTTCTTTCCAAAGATTTTTGCTACACTAACACTGCCTCTGTTTCCTCCTTCGGTCAGATTTCATGACTTGCCTCATTGGAGGGTCATCTTGATGACTGACTACATACTTTCCCAATCCAACTATTGCAGTGTGCCAGGAGGCTTCAATTTGTCTGAGGCTTCTTTCTCCTTCCTTACGTGACACATAAAGTCTATATACATCAGCTCAAGTATGGGCATTGTTAGCAGTTTTATGGTTTTTCGATCCATGATTCGAATTTATTGCTGAGTCCAGTCCACTATTCTTGAACTGCACTCGATTACAAAGCACCGCCAAACAACCATGTGGAGATGTTTTATTTCTGGAGTTTAGAATAGCCTGCAGGACGAGACTCACTCCTTACAAATTCTCTCTTTCATTTTGTCGTTCGAGATGGTTTCACATTCTTCAATGACCAGATATTTGTAAGTTTTACCTGGTTCAAGATCTTGAATCACAGTGTACAACTTCAATGCTCTCTGATGTTGTAATTTTGCCTCTTTTTAAATTGATTTTTGCGCACTTGTCAAGATCAAACTTCATGCAGTTGTCATTGCAAAAGTCATTCACGACAGTCAGCATTTGGGAGAGAATCGCTTCATTTTTAGCAAACACGTTAAGATCATCCATATGAAACAAATTTGATACTGGTCTTTCATCACCATGGAACTTGTAACTTAAATCAGCTTGCGACAACTGTCTAGATAGTTGGATCAAACTAATGCAAAGAAACAGAGGGGATAGTGAATCTCTTTGAAAAATACCCCTGTTAATACTTCTGGTTTTTACTGCTTCCTTTCCGCTGTTTATTAGGAACATGGTGCTTCACGAGTTGATACTATCCTTGCAAAACTCAATAAGTCTAGGATGAAATCGAAAGATATCCAGGGTCTTCAAAATCCAGTCGTGTGGTACATTATCAAAGGCCTTTTGGTAGTCAATCCAAGCCATGCTCAAATTACGTTTTACATCATTCAAGATACCTTTATTTAGTAGCAAGATTTCCTTACACACATAAAAACCTATACAACATCTTTTTTATTCAACTGGCAGCAGGTGGTTCTTCTCTAGGTGTCTCTACAATTTGTCAGCTATAACTGCAGTTATAACTTCGTACAGTACTGTGAGATAAGTGATTGGCCTGTAGTTCTTCGCCAAAGAGCTGTCTCCCGCTTTGGGTAGCAAATACGTGGTGCAGTGTATGAGCCATTCCGGGAGTCCCTTTGGGTTTTTAAAATTTTATTTACAGCCTTTGCTAGATGAGAATGTATTGCTGTTAGTTTCTTAATCCAATAAATCTGGATCTTATCAACCCAGGTGGATTTCCAATTTCCCGCGTTTTTAATTGCATCAAAGAGGTCCTCTTCCAAGAACTCGTGACTTCTTCCACTGTTTCCTCAAGTTCATCGGCAGCATCAACTTCAGATTGAATCCAAGATGCATCTTTGTTGCAGGATCTGCTCTCCTCCCAGATTCCTTCCCAAAATGCTTCGACGATCTTTTGAAGGACAGCATTGCCATTCAGTTTTTGAGTCAGATTGCGATAGAATCTCTTCTCATCTATTTCAAACAACCGATTCTGCACACAGAAATCTATTCTACGTTTGTAAAGTCTAATTCGTTGAGCCCATGCTTGAATTTTCTCTTTCAGCTTCTCAACTATCAGTAGCCCGATTGTGTCATTTTTAATTTCGTATTTTTGTTCAACATTGAATAGTTTGCGTCGAACTTTAGAGGTGATTGTTGATTTAGAACATGCCTCAGCTCAGAGTGATATTTCGCGCCGAGTGTCAGCAATCCGTTTCATAATTCTCTTCGTCCATGGGGGTACAGGTTTGTTTATTCTGTTTTGCTATCGGTCGTCGATGTTCTTGGCTGGTCTAAAAACTATCTCAGATACTAGATATCCAGTTGAATATATGATGTGATTGATTTCAGTAATATCTAGATCTCTACCTAGGGTCTGTACCACCTCATTTAAGACAGAATTCACTATCTCTATCACTCTCTTACCTTGGGCATTTTCGTATATTCTCCTCAACGGTGCACGAGATTCAAATGGAAGTTGACGAACTCTTTCTATCTCGCGTCGAAGGAGATTTAGCATTATGTCCTAATCGAGTAATTCATTGCCAGATGAATTTTATTATTATTTAATTAAGATTCAGTACATTGCTTGTTCTATTCATTTTGCTCATTGGTTTTAAGTGAAGATTCGCAGGTAGCAAGTTCGAGTTCACAGATCACACTTAACCCTTGGGTTTTTTCCTGCGACTCCGTTACTGCAACTCAAAGTGGTCTCGGGACATCTGTGCGCAGGGCCCAGCAAGGGATCCCTCCGTTCGCCAGTCGGCATTACTAAACCCTACGTGATTTTCACTGACTGCTGAAGGCATCCTCCTTCGCTGGATAATGCAACGTTCGGGCCCCCACTCTAATCAGTGGCCTGGTGTGCAACCCAGTTTCTCTCCTGTACCCTCTATGGGCCGACAACAGGAAGTCCAAAGGTCATGACCCTTCCCTCTCTACTTCCCATCCCTCCTCAAAATGGAGTACTTCTTCGTCGTACCCCTCTCCTTCAACCTTTGCAGCAAGGGAGGCCATACCGTTAGCTAGGCTACCAGTGACATAGCTCTCAGGCTGATGGTGGTACTCAAGATCCACCACCAACTGCAAGGTCGAGTACTCCCTTGGTGGAGTTATTATTATCGTCTCCTGTATTATATTTGTAGTATACCTTTCCCTTGCGGCTTTCACACGCAACCAATGTTTATAAATGATGTTTCTAGAGAAAGAGAATTTCACGGAGACGTGACGAATTGCCTTTTGACTACAAAAATGGACAGAATTTATTCATAAAAACGCAGCTAAATATTCATTTCAAATGCAACCCGCTTTCCACGACGGCATGTCAAGATCCATATAGTTAAATAACTCCTAAACGAAGCGTATTGGATCCCCTAAAACTAAAGTTTTACGCTAGTTGTTATTATTATTATTATCAGATCACACTTAAACCTTGGGTTGTTTCCTGCGACTCCGTTACTGCGACTCAAAGTGGTCTCGGGATATTGATTATTTTCTGTTCCCGGGTGCATCCACTTTGTTCATTAGTTCCGTGAGTGTAGTAAAATTTTTTATCACGTGAAGTTGTGGTGTACTTGTCCACATTGCATGGCTTGACTGACACGACGGCTTGCATGGTTTACTCCTCCAGGTATCTCCCTCCAGCAGAACACCGCTGCACCGAAACAGCCGACACAATTTTTAAGCTCCGACTGGTCTTCCGACCCGTGTGGTTGTGTAGTACTGTGTGTGTGGTGTGTGTGTGTGTGTGTGTTTGTAAGTTAGAATAGGAAAGGTCACGAGTCGAAGGGATGCAAGAGTAGTCCAGATGTGGATGCAACTATGTTCAGTTTCTACATGTAAAGAAGGGTAATTTAAGAACAAGTATTTACCAGTAAATCGTTTAAAAACAACTTCTTTTCAGAATACGTTGTTGGAATAAAATTAGTTCTGGACATATCATTACCAAGTGAATATTCAGAAAAAGAAATGAATAGAGCATTACACAAATTTCAATTAAAGTGAAATTATAACTGTTTATCTTTTATATACTATAATACCATGTATCTTTAAAATGTTTGTAAAATATAATTTAAAAAGACAGAGCAGATTTTGTGGGTTAGACAGAAATCTTTTCGTCCCATGTACTTTTACTTAAAATCATTTATATCTTTTCTCTCGTTACAAAGTACTACTAGATACTTCCTGAGGGATGTTATAACCTGATATCTCTCTGCGTGGTGACGCAAGACGCACTTCTGATACCTGTTGGCAACCTTAACATCACAACACTAAACGATAGATATTGTATTAATGTTTTCTTACAAATGCCGTTCGTCAAATATGGCCTCGTTGCCCAGAGAGTTTTAAAGAAAGATCATTATCAGTTGGGATATCATGTCTTTTTTACGATAAAGTATGTGAATAAGATATCGCAACTTCATTGCCTTTATAATTCGAATATTGTTAATACACAGTACAGTCGATACTTCACAGAACAGATTTTTTAATATGCAAAACAATTCCAGGGAACCCAAGGGTTAAACTATTCTTAATTTTGATGTCTCCGACTGCTCAATATTTCAAGATTATTTGTTTGAGAATTTACCCGCCTTACTATTAATTGCAAAAGATGAAAAGGTCATCCTTCAATCACATAGAAAAAAAAACAGTTACTAGTTTCATATTAGTTCACATTTCCTAGCTATACTTTTCTTGCTCCATTATTGAAACATAATGTTCGTAAAAAGTATGATTTTATTATTGCTTCCATATTAATTTATCAATGGCTCAGCAAAACGTCGAGGCAGACACAAAATTCTCTTACATTTACATTTGGGATCCAAGTTTTTATGTTGATGTTACCGGGTCTATTTAATTGGCTTATATTGTTAGGTCAGCAAATAATTAAATGTCAAAACATTCTGACAGAATTAACATTTGCAGCATTTTAATTATTCATTATGTACCAATTAAAATTCATATAACATATAGAATTACAGTATTTAATACAGTGATAAACTGGTAAACATTAAAAAATATAATTACTATGCATTTACAAAATAGACATTGGGTCAACTGATTTTGAATATTCAATAAAAAATAATAATTTATTACAACGTGTAACTATGGGAATGTAATATGTAATACACGTTTTTCCGCTCTGTGGCCAATGTGTGAAATTAATATAAAAACCAATAGTGTTGGCAAGTAAAACTAAAGAAAAATTGCAGTCTTTAAAGACATGTTGCCGGCCTAGATAGCCAAGGTGGCTAAGGATGAAGTTCCGTAGCGGCCTCGGGTCGAAGAGTCGCGGATTCGACTGCCATCTCGGGTGTGGACGTGTTGTTTGTGTTGTCCTTACGTGTTATTCCTACAGTTTCCCTTGCTGTTAAAACAATCACAGTGGCCGCTATATGACCAAGTTGTTAAAAAGCGGCCTCAAAAAACAACAACAAAAATGATATGTTACTTTAAGCTGTTATATAGAGTATTATAATTTTGTGGTTTTGAGATGAACGCGTTATTACATTAAAAGAAATAAATTCAACTTGATCTAATGGTTAGTGTCATATTGATCTAATGATTAGTATCATATTTTTTAAGTTAATTTTGAGAATCTTGATTGTTAGTTAATACGACAAAACTTTTTCAGGTTGCTAAATACGAGAACACATAATAAATTGTAGGCTAAGAGAGAAAGAGGTCCTACTTTGGAATTTGTGTAATATCTCACAAGATGTTTAAGGAGAAACCCTTATTATCCAGGGGATTGTAGTACGTAACAATAGTAGCGCGTAATTTCACTTGAATCAGTATGGCGGCTGCATAGAGAAATGGTATGGAATGGCCATAATCGCCAATGAAAAAAATATTCTATCATTGGACACAAAATTAGCTTTTAACTCGTAATCCAAGAGGGCAGAAAAACGACGCATTGAGTTCAATGTGGTGGACAGTTTGAGACGCCACATCGGGGATGCATACAACTCTTTCACTCTTTAGCTACCTGAGAACAAAATACAACGAGAATTATCTAAAAACTCATTCCCCAGGGCATAGATTTTTTCGACATTTTCAAAAAATTGTGCAGCGCAACGCCGACACATTCACACCGCCATACTTGTGTTTCCCTATTATTCATAACAGTGAATAGCTTCTCAAAAAGTTTTGGCAATGAGCTTATCATACGTAGTTTTTTTGGGCTCCCGCCCTTTTAGTTAAAAGTAATTTTATAGGAAGTTAGGACAAAATTTAATAAGCATTTGTTGACAATTCGATCTAATTTTATTATAAATATTTTCGTGGACCTCTTGGCGTTAGTCCTAAAAGTCCTTCTGACATTACACCTAACTAATAAAAAATGCAATAGAAAATATGCTGAAGATAACCACACAAAATTGTTTTTAAAATGTGGCATATCCAGTGAACGTGCATTGTACATTGCTCAAGAAGAACAAATAAAATTATACCATACAACAATAACAATCTTCATGAATATTGCAATAACGTACACTAGATATATGGAAACATGGTACAACAGTTCTTTGCATGCTATGAATATAAATCTAGTGTATACGGCAAAAGCACTTTCTTGCATTATTTCCAACTTTTAACAATTTTCGAATATACAGAGAGTTCAACACAAATTAGAAGTACACCAGTTCTTTTAAGCGTCTCTTCGTGGAAAATTTTTAAGAAAAATCGGATTGTTTTTTGAGAATATTTTTTTATAATTTGCATACTTGTGAACAAAAACTTCCCGAAAATTACTCGTTTCATTTCGTAAAATTTCACATGACCATTTATGAAGAGCTAATTTTTAGAACATTTTTTAAGACCAAATTATCTATCAAATTGCCTAAATTTCAAGTAAAATTATGCAGAAACTTTTCATATTTTCAAAACATTGTACATGACGTTATTTTAGATGTCTTTGAAAAACAGACTTTATTAAAGAAAATTATGTCTATCTTTAATAACGCAGAAATTTAATTTAAGTCTTAAATCTTCAGAGAATTAGAGATTTCAACAAAAATTAGGCTTGGCCATTCTTTTTAGCGCCTTTTACAATATCCAAGGACAATGTTTAATCAAAAAATTTGGAGTGACTTTAAAGAATTTTGGACCTGTAATTGAGGCTTTGTGAGAAAAACTCCCAAAAATCGAAGTGCCCATTTCAAAATCCCGGAGCCCTGATTTCATTTAAATGTATTAAGGATTATCAATTTGGGAGAAAATTGGCTGAACAGTTTAGACTCTGGAGTTTACCACAGACGGACGGACGGACGAGTGGACGGACATACAGACGTTTTGCCGTCAATCGTTTTTTTCAATTGCAAGGATCTACAAATCATGTATTCTGGCTACACAATGTGTTAAAAGAAGTAATTTACTCTCTATAGGAACAAGATATAACTATTTTTTCGTTACCAGGGCCTGGCAAAAGTTTTTCCAGACAAAAATTCACTGTTTTTCGATATTATTACAATTCTTTGACTTCTTACAAAGTAAGGGCGAGAAAATAAAACCGTGCTATACCATAACGCAATCTGCGAATAGAAAATATTTAATGGCAGGTGGCCTTTTCCTTTAAGCCTCGCTGTAGTGATATGTCAGCTCTGACGTAAGCAGTGACGTACTTATTATAGGAATTTAGTCGAAAGGCGCAGTAGGTGTCATAAAAAATTATTTTCATTTTTCAGTCATAACCAAAACTTTTTCATTGCTTTTGGATTTTTGCCAATTTCCTAGGTATCTAACGAAACAAACGACACCGCTCACAAAGCCGGAGACTTCATAGTATTTTTTCAATTTCTGTGAGCATTGGAAATTAGTAATGTAGATACTCTTAGGCCTCTTAACTAACAAAACTGATTTTCTCTAGCCTTATAGAGGCAGGCCACTGCAGTGCACTGCTCCCTGCCGAATTGCTTCTGTTCCGAGGGGGAGGGCAGCGGAGGGGGAGGCGCGGCTTTTGGGCGGGAGGGGCGGAGCGTTGCGCGGATCCCCTGATGCTTCTAGAGCTTTGCCAGATAAGAGCAGATAAACGATGAGTCACCGCTCACGTCCTGCTGTCGAGCGGGCACTAACAATTCTCTCTGCTCTTTGGATAAAATTTCAAGGGCGGCCAAACCTCACATCTTCGCCTCATATGGCTTTCCTATCTAATGTAATATCTATTTTTCTAAAAATTGCAACGGGTATTATTTGACAGGGAAATTTTAGAGAAAGATTTCGTAGAAGTGAAACAAAACATTATTGACGTATAAAACCATAAATCCATTATGATTACTTTACATGAATTAAATAGTAGTTATTTTTCTTGAAAACTCGTAGCAAATTATTTTTCTTAATACTATTTCTTTCATTAGCAAAATCTTCAATAGTTTTGATAGGATTGTAATTAATTGTAAATTAAAGAATTATTTGTTTTTAAATGAAATGAAAACATTCAGGAGAATCTGTAAACAGAATATAAGCGGCCTTGCAACCTTCAGGATTTTGAATGCCGAATGTTCTAGACCCAGTTGTTGCAGCAATCTTTTTCTTTCCAACAAAAACATATATATTACATAAACCAAATACTCTCGCATAACACTGCAGTAAATTACATACTTCAACAAAAATTGTATTCACCAATACTATAACACCATAGTATAGTATTTTTACAGGGCAAAAGTTATTTGCATTCCGAGTACATCAAAGAACCTCAGAAACGCAACTTGTGAACAGCACATATTTAGTTGTGGGCGATCTTTCCCTTACAACCTTGCTGTCGCAAGACGTCGGCTGTGGCGTAAGAAATGAGGGTGAGATTTCAGTTTATTTGTGCAGTATGACAATAAACTGAATCACAAATCAAGTATTGCATTTTCGCCAGTCAAAATTGGAAGTGTTTGATTGTTTTTGTATTTTCCCCAAGTTCTTGAGTATCTAAGGATACCGTATCCACCTCTAAAATAGCCGTAGGTTTCACAGTCATCTTTGAATTTAGTAAACGCGTATTGGAAATTAGTAAAAAACTAAATTTTTGGCAGATGCGCAATCGACAACATCAACATCAGAGTTCGCGCGCCTGCTCCGCAAACGAAATTCGTCCCAGGCTGTTCTTATGACGAGGCAATTCCGCTCCCCCTGCTCCATCGGTGACTACCAGATCCCCAACGCAATATCCGCCCGGATTTGTTGTGCCGACGTTTCCGTTGCTTGCGCGCTATCTCTCGCAAGACTTTCCTTCGCAATTGTGCCACCGGAATTGAAGGGACGTTATATTAGTTGGCCACGAGCCAAGGGGAGAATCTTGTTTTCGCTCAGCAGTTTCCGTGTTTGATGGAGTCAGCTGTTTCGCGACGGGGCGGCGAGGCGACGACAGTGGAATCTGCCGCAAGTGGAACGTCCGTTCATTCCAACCAGTTTTTCTACCTTCTTCATATACGCACAGGAGGAAGCAGTTACGGTGTTGCGTGTAGGAAGAAGTATTAACGTTTTCTAATTTTGTTTATATAACATCTGCTTTAGGAAATTTATAGACTTACGCTTCTTTTGAAACACTATTATTTGCGACAGTACCTTATGGCAGTTGGTAGAAAAGAAAGAGACCTTTCGTAATATTTTTTGCAGTTGCGTGCTTATTTGTATGCGTTCATATGACATTTCAACCAGTACAAGAAAATGTGAATCTCTCAAGTTTGCGATTTGCTGTTTCCTTCTGTAATGTGAGAAAAAAACATATTAAGTAAATGGAATATTATATCTGTTCTCAGTAAAAGAGTAAATCATGTTTTTCTTTCGATTATTTTATCAAGCATAATTTAGTTTTCTTTAATTGTTTGAAAGCGTTATGTTAAAACTCAATCTGATGTTCAGAGACTTTCAGAAATCAGCAAAAACCCGAACTCACTTTCCTTTCAGTAATATACATGTATATGTCGGTAATAAAAATATTGATTGAGATATACTCCAAGCGACAGTTTCCAGACGTAAATATTTTCTTGCTCTTAGGCAGGAAGTGATATTACAAGAGTAATAAATATTCTGCGAACACGCTACATCATGTAAAATTACCATTCTGAGAAACAGGTGCCATCATCACTAAGAATGTATGACATGCTGCAAGGATGAATCGTTGAAAGTTAATCTATGGAGCATTTGCAAGGGCAGAAATGTACAATACGTAGTACCATTTTTATGGCCAAACGCATGTCTTTCCTTCAGACATTTAACAGAATTCTGTAAAAATATCACCGATACATTTTATTACCTCACAATATTTTAAATAAGAGAGACTTTGGCAATTACAAGAAAAATCTTGTCATATTTTTATAAATAATTAGTTTCTATAAATGCGATAACGAAATAACTAAATGAATCTTTTTACGTAGGTATCTTAAATTGCAAATACCCTCCTCAGCATTATTTCTCTTCACCTAAGTACATATTTATTACAAACAATGCATATGCATTTAATAAAACTAAAACAAAGATATTTTTTGTATAAGGATGTCCTCTTGTTCAAGCCGGTTATCCTCAGCTTCTAAAGGAGTATTCCTTGACACTTGTACTTCATGGAAGTTCCTTATTTGAGATGACACCTCATCGTAAATTTCGTACGTGCCACAGTGACAGCGAACACACTGACATCAACTGTGGGATTTGAACGTGTTTTTGTAGGACAGAAGCAAAATTAAGGGTCAATCGCCTAGAGCTGAAAAGTATTAATCTCAAAAACAGAAGTTTACATAAACGTATTATAAACGTGTTTTCTTATTCATTGTCCAAACAATTCGGATACTGGTAAAATAATGCATAAATCTCCTTTACATACATCCGCTTAAAGTTATGGTTCTATACCATTCATAAGGAACTACCTACACAAAACTCCATATGTCTACTAGTGCTGGTCAGGGAGCAAGCCCTCAGTTTTCCATCAAACATATTTAAGGCGAAAAATTAGTCTGCAGATTGTTATTGGAGGGTCATGCAACGCACAAAACACGTCCCGATGTAAAACATTTTACCATTGTGGATTTCTCGCAATCGGTGTGTTCTAGACCCCTAAAATCGATTTTTCATGACCCTACGACACGCATTAGATCTCTTTCCAACATTGGGATCCAACATTTTGGACGTTTTGCTGTGATTGTATAGTACCAACTTTCCGTATCATGTATTATCAGAAGTTACGAAGTTGAGTTCCAGCGCGAAGCTACAGTCACTTTTGATTTAAAAAAATAACTTTTTAGTCAATAAAAGGTGCGGGAGAACCTGCATTGAAACATGGGGATTGTAGCGGAAACTATGAGAGAAAGTGTAGGGTCCCAATCGGGGTCCCAATTGGGGGACATGTGGGGGACACGCGTGGAGTCACAAGTGGGTGCAAACCCATGTGAGATACAGGTGGCCCACTCGTGGGAAAACAGGTAGGCAGTATGTGTTTAGGATAGGTGGGAGACAAGTAGGCGAGAGGTGAGAGGTGTAACCCAAGTTATGTTTCTTAAGCAGTATTACAATAAATGACAGCTTTGTAAATCTAATTGGAGATTTAGCTCTTCTGAGGACACCTATTCCATAGAAGGTATGGTCACATGCGAGTGATAATTCGCCATCCATGTAATATTAATTGAAAGGAATAGAAACAAATTATATTTCATGACAAAATTACAATGACTTCACTAAAAATTCTGTGAAATTTTAATCTCAGCACCTAGCAATATTGTAACATTTCTTAACGGATATTACCGGGTGTATAATGTAACTCACTCTGTCCAGGAGCTGCCCTTTGAAGAAAGGACTATGAAGCTATTTTCACTTTCAAAACTATTATTTACAATGTGCAGAATGTTAAAAGGAGTCCATCTAGTTTTCATTTTTCACATAGGGATTTGTATTTTTTGCGTACGACAATATAAAATAGATTTTGCGTGTCTCAACCTGTTTTTCCATCTTAATTATTAATATAAGGTCATTTTTTAAAGGCTATGCGACGCTGAAAGAAAGAAAATGCATCTCGAACGTCCACACCGGTTGAGATGGCAAATGGCATCAACAGATATCAGTGCAATTCCTCTGACCGGGATGTCCTAGGGTTAAGTGCCGACGGTGGTAGAATTTTTACCATTAGCTGGTTATGTTGGTCGAATTCAATCGCTAAATGAAGGAAAATTGTTACGGCCGGTAGTTACCTTTGATTTCACCCATCAACACTGAAGAAGCAGTACCCTAATAACCCGGCCATGGACCGTGAATCTTTTCTTGTTCTATTATTGCCCCTTCTAAACACACACTGCTGTGCACAATACTTCCACACATGTCGGGAGTCCAGTCGGGAGTTTATTGTTAGAAGGGGGGACTTGACCCAACTGAAGCGGTGTCCCGCTGGTGGGAAATGCCTAGAAGGGGAAATCCTTCTCAAGCCGACGTGCAAGTCAGCGCTGGATCTCACAATCCATCGTGGTAAGAATACCGCCCCACCACCTGACAAAACATGCCCTACACTTACGGTAGTAAGAACATAGCATTTGATGCATCCGGATACCCGAAGTGATCAATGAATGGCACGCTCGGGCCTTCTCGAAGGGATCGCGATAGTCACGCGCAGGCGTCGTCACATCGATGTCGAAACTCGATGTGCGTCGCAGAACGTACAGCATTTTCTTAGGGGCTGGCCCCGCGCCCCCACGGCGGGCCTCTAATGCATCGCTGTGAAACCGAAGCCTCGGACAAACAGCCCGCGACGCGCCGGCGGAGTGCATGCACTCAATCCGTCTCCCCGGGCGGCGGCGGTGGCGGCGGAGGAGGAAGAGCAGGGGTGGTGAACGTGGCGGCCGGGGTGGCGACGTTGGAATGGGGCAGTGACAGAGGAGCTGAAGACGGGGGTGGTGGGGACGAAGGTGGTGGCGACAAGGAGTTTACGACGGGGGTGGAGGCGACGGGGTGTTGGTGATGGGATGTTGGAGACGAGGTGTTGCTGAAGGGTATCGGTGACCGGATGTTGATGACGGGGTGTTGGTGACGGGGTGTTGGTGACGGGGTGTTGGTGACGGGGTGTTGGTGACGGGGTGTTGGTGACGGGGTGTTGGTGACGGGGTGTTGGTGACGGGGTGTTGGTGACGGGGTGTTGGTGACGGGGTGTTGGTGACGGGGTGTTGGTGACGGGGTGTTGGTGACGGGGTGTTGGTGACGGGGTGTTGGTGACGGGGTGTTGGTGACGAGGTGTTGGTGAAGGGGTGTTGGTGACAGGGTGCTGGTGACGGGGTGTTGACGATGGGGTGTTGGCGATGTGGTGTTGGCGACTGGGTGTAGGTGACCAGGTGTTGGTGACGAGATGTTAGTGACGACGGTGTCGACGATGTTGGCTAAGGCGGTGTTGGTGGTGGCTATGTTGATGACGGTGGTATTAGCGACAGCGGTGTTGGCGAGGCAGACAGCTGCGGAGCAGCGACGAAGACGACGGCGGAGTCTGTGTCACGGCGCGACGTTGACATTGTGAGAGAGCCGGGAAACACGAGTAACTCGAAGCGAGTTCACGGAAGACGCCGGCGGTGGGAGCGCTGGGGTTATGGGGCGGCGCACACGCTATCGTTCTCCTGGCGGGGAGAGGAGAGTGGCCAGAAGAAGCGCAGAGTTGCCGTTTTCTTTTACAGCTGTTTAAACGAAGAGTACTGCGATTTTGTGATGTGAAAACCGAACTGAAGTAGATCATTTAGTTTGATGTGCGCGGAACGTGGAATTAATGAAAAATTATCATGTTTGTAGTTGAATTTATCGTTTCTTTCAGTGAAGACCCCAATAAAGCTCTGTTTATTCCGATCAGATATAGAATTTTGGTAAATTAAATCTAAGAAACTTGTAGATGATTAATATATAAAAGTAATTTTGGATAAAGAAAGAGGGAAAAAACGCGAATTCTCAAAAACTGTCCACTGTTGAAATTGTATCTATTTTCAAATTTTCAGATTTGAGAAATACAAACCTAACAATTTTTCCTGATCATCTGTAACATAGTTAAGGACACGTACATTTTTCTCAAATGCGTTCCACTACAGGACTTCACTCTTCCCTTCAATCTTGACATCAGGCATGTTCAACAGTCATGGAGATTCAATACAATGCTAAATATACCTTACTGTAATTTGTAATGTAATTTCCTTACATTAGAAAATAATTAAAATCATGTTTCATACACTCGTGTACGGAATGCGTGAAGACAACTGACCCAAATTATATTATATGGTAAAGCAACACTCGGACACAGCGAGGGAATAATGTAATACTCAAGCGCTATTTGCCAGTCAAAGGATAACGCAACATCCTGAACAAGCAAGCAGCAAAGGATAATGCAGCATCCAGCGCGTAGGAACGGAACCGCAGTGTGATGTTTCTCCATGATCTGCACCACACAGCTATAATACCCTTGTGAAACTTCTCAAAGGTTTCTCGATTGTTTGAAATGCTTTGCTCAAGGCCCGAATGTAAATTTAATCACACAAATTTTATTTATTAGTTTTGATAACTAAATTTTCACATATTATTTCTCAAAAGATGTAGTAAAAAGCTATTAGCTCTCTGATAAGACTTTCACAATCGTATCATCTTGGAATCATCATTATTTGGCACAGAAAATTAAATAATAGTTCCTAATGCTTCTGTTAGATGTAGGACCTCAGAAATGTCTATGGGAAATGAAGGTATCTGCGCCGTAGCTCAATCAGAGGTTATAGCGGCGGAGAAATTACACCACAACAAAAGAAATTGTAGCCGCATCACAGTGAAATTATATAAGTAAAATAAGTTAAAGCAATTAGTTGTCTGTAATTAGCAATGTTTGGAAGTCATATTACTACAACAATAATGCTAATTGTTTTGTAGTAAAACAAACAAAAAATAACCAACTTTGGTTCCAAATATATCTACGTGTAATAACACCCTAAAAGGTGAAAATATGTAATTTAAAATAGATAGTAAGTTTAGAGTTGAGAAGATTTAAAAAATAAACAGCCGATCTATAGGTTTCTTTTCGATTAGTTGTACTTGTAAAATTTCTGGAAGACTTTTCACTATTCTGGTATTGTTTTTAATAAACAGTAGCATACAAATAATAAACTGTAGCAGTTAATATTAAATCGTAGCATACAATCTTCACTTACTACTTTCGCAAATATAAAGTTTTAAATTGCTTACTATAACAACTTTAATACATGACAGTAGCTTATAGTTTTAACTTTTTTTGGTAAATTTAATTTTCTGCGCAAACATTTTGTTTGGAAGTCTTATTTGAGACCCTATGTAGCTAAAGTTTTAACAAGTAGTGGATAAATTGTACCGTACAATTAAAGTAGACCTGACGTGCTTGTAATTGCGGTGGTTCATTTTACCAGCAATGTGATGACTGAAATTAATTTTGGCAATACACTGGCAGTACACTGTTTACTTTTATTCAGAAGGTTAATGACGCTTCATAATTGTTAATATTGTAGCTCAAGTACCTCTACATAGTACAATTAATTTCTCTTTTTACTATTCTCTCGGGCGCTCCTTGCTGCGGCGCCGAAAACTATGTCACCTTCATAACCAAGCGTGAAATTTTGTTTGTGTATTGCACTAAAACAAATGGAATACAATCACATAAAATATTAGAGACGTACTTTATCTAATAAGAGAGAAACAATTGATTCGTAGATAAAGTATTCCTTTACCGTCTTGTATAAATCCCAAATTATGTAATTGGTTGTAATTTCATTTTGTGTAAACGAAAGCTAACTTTTCACCCTGCTGAAGCAGGAGGCCTTTGCCCTTAAAGGGGTTTTGCAAGCTCAATAAATATATAAATAAAATAAATCCCAACTCACTTCACCCTTTTTTAGCGTCAAGCTCCGTTTTGCAAATGAGATACCGTTATTGTTCCTTATTGGCTCGGCTGGGCGGTCGATCACAGAGGCGCCGTGGCGCGTAAAGGCAACTGCATCAGCGCTCGCTCCGTGCGCGGGGGCTACAGAGGCGTCGTGGATGCGCCGCAACAAAGGCAGACGTCCGCGCGCGCACCCGGCTGGGCGAGCCCTGCACACCCCACGCCACCCGGCAAACACGAACGCCGCGCGGGCATCGTTCAGGTGGAGGCGCTTCCAAGATCAGAACTGGGGCGCGGCGCTTCAAAGACATTGCAAGGCACGGACGCCACGGAATATTCAAATGGCGCTCCGTTATCGAATAACTTAACATACATCACCGGACGCGAGGCGGTTATCACGGGCGGGTGAGGTAAAGGAGGGCGCGTTGTCTGGGGTGGGAGATGAGATGGAGCTGTCGAGCGTGTAGACCGTTGAATCGGTGTAAGGGAATACAAATTGTAATTGTTGAAGTGTGAAATTAGACGAACGATATTTTCAGTGAGTGGATGCTCATTTGGCACCCAATTATAAACTATTTCGATCAACATCGAATTTTGGATGGAGATGTTAAGGCAATGACTAACATGTGCTTTCCACTAACATAATTACATTTTATTCATCATTATTTCCCGACTGACGACGTCATTATATTAACTATCGTTCATTGCGTACAAAAATATACCAATATGTATGGAAGTAAAATAGTGCTAATCCTGGTAATAGTGCTCGGTCCGACAATTTCAATTCCTTTTCCACCTGTTTTTGTCACTTTGATCGTATTCCAGAAAATGTGTTGGGAGTACTTAATAAATAACGAGAAGATCAAAACGACCTTCCGGTGACAAATCGTGTGCATAACAAATTTCACATTCTCATTTTGCCAGACTCCTTCGTTCATTGGCGAAGAAATGTAGAATACCTGGGGGATTTATTTTTACGGCTCATTGCTACTTGTAAATTACTTCATGCGTAATAAAAGAATTATCTATTTGCTTATTAAGCGATTGCTTTGAAATAATATTCTGCCTAAATCCCACATTGCATTAGCATTGAGGCGCGTGCTTCCAAAGTCCTTTTACCTCAAGATTTTTCTCTTATTTCAGCTTTGTACCTAAATTGCATTTATATAATTTAAACCAAAGTAAAAGATTTATTTTCTGGTAAACTGCTGAGATTTTGCCTCAATATGTCCAATTGTTGTTCAACACTCTGAAAAATTAAAGTATGAATTAAATAGGAATAAATTAAAATTATTATTGAAGATTCACCATATTCATGATATACGCAAACACACTTATTCAGGGCATAATTTCAAAGTATGCAATCACTGAAGTTGGCGAGATGGTACGCGGATATATGTAAGTAATAAAACGAAGTGAAAGGCAATTTGAATACCCAAAATTACGAATCAAACTATAGAAGAGAATCTACAAAATGAGAGGAAAATAGAGTGGAAGGCAATAGATACATATACGGGGTAATTTCAAAAGCCCAGCGAAACACAAGTAGATTGGTACATGGAATGAAAAATTTATTAAAAAGAAAAGAGATTGTCTATTATGTGCCGATACGAAATGTAACCCAAATGGAACAAGAAGAAAATTAACTGATGAGCGTGAAATTAGATGAATCCAAGAAGACGATGAAGGGATGGATGTAAAACAGACCGGATAACAGTTGGCAGAAATTACTTAAGAAAAAAAGATGAATAAGTCTCCTGAAGAACTCCACGCGAAGTACGTACATTCCACATCTGAATCGACAATAAAAATGAAAACCCGGTGCAGAAGGATGCGCCTGAACCCGGAGACGGCTGACACGGACCGCGAGCCCGAGGAGGAGCGAGCGGTGACTAAGAGCACAATGGAGCGAGTGGGCGGGGCGGAGTGGGGTGGGATTGCATGCGCGTGCGTGAGGTGGCATGCGGTAGAGAGTGAATAGGCGAAAGATCGAGGCAACGGGCGCGGCGCCGAGCCGCGGGTCTCGAGCGAGCGAGCGAATGTACGCGGCCACCGCCAGCGAGGTGAGCAGGTTCTGAGCGCACGTGCCGCCCCGCGCCGCCTTTCCGCTTGCGCACTGATAGTTCGCGCACTGCGCCAGAGAGTGCGCTGTTGGTGTTGTTGCTGGCGGGTGCTCGCGAGGTTGCAGAGCACGAGGGGCATACTTTAATACTGGTAACAGTAACACAATTAATAATAATAATAATAATAATAATAATAATAATAACAACAACAACAACTAGAAGTTACTGTACGACCAACAAATTTGAACTGATCGCACGATAGCGGCAAATAAACTGGATATTGTAGTCCGGGATTTGGATAAAAAATCGTGTTTACTTGTAGATGTTGCTGTGCCGTGCGATCAACACGTAACCAAGGAAGCAAAGAAACTTCTTAAATACATGAGTTTGGAAATCAAGGTCAGCCGCATATGGGGTGTAAAAGCACAGGCCGTTCTGGTAGTTATCGGAACTTAGGGATTTGTTCCGCAATATTTGTGTAATGACGTTGCTATATTCCTCATTCAAACGACTGAAAATTGCAAGACATCGCTTTATTGAGAACATCTCATATTTTGAGATCCCTATGGCAGTAGTGTCGTGGTAATCGCGAACGGAAGGATTGCGGGTTCGAGTCCCTCCTCGGGCAAAGGTGTGTTTGTGTTTGTATATGTGCGTCGTCCCTTCACCCCTCATTATCATCACCATTTCGTCTTCCATATCCCCGGGGTTAACAACCATGGGGATACAAATTGGATTAAACTAATAAAGCTGATCCCATAATAAATTACATGCACTTGCCCCCGAGATAATGTTAATGAGCTCTCGTCAATGCAGGATGTATGCACGCGTGGTCTAAGACGGCCAATTCGTGTGAAAAAAAATCACTTTATTAATGTGGGGAGACTCGGACCATCAGGCACGCTCTTTCCCCTAACCTTGTAATAAAAACATTCATAGATAAAAATTGAAATATAAGAGTTTTCTAAGATACACATATTTAATACTAATGTAATACGCAATTCAGACCATGTCTTCGTTGTCTTGCCCCTGGGCTCACAAAAGCGAATCGATATTTTCGTGTAAGCGTACCACTTTCAGAACATGACACAGGGTTGACAGATTTCTCAGGAGGGTAAGCCTTCAAAACGCTTAATTTCAAGAATTGATCAATAAAACGAAGAACATTTCGCTACAATCTGAATGTATCCTAAAAATGTTCTCAATGTTTCTTGTTCAATTTTTCGTGCATTGGATTTCTTGATTTAAATATTTCAGTTATAAATATGAATGCGTAGAAATTGTAAATGCAGTACATACACATGGATTTATTGTACCCTTGTTCATTGACAGGGACAAAGTATTACTTTTACTGCAAGAAACATCAAAAAAATTAATTGATTGGAAGACGCTTGGGGACGATCTTGACGCATTGTCGTGTCAATTTGCAACCCGACTTCATTCCACGTCCGCACTCTCTAAAGCGTTTCAGAGGGAGAATTCTGTTTAGAGAATAGAATTATAGAATTCTACCAATTACTCTTAAATGTTCCCAAGGCTTACCTCAGTCAAAAGGAGTCGGACACTTCATCTTTATTTAATAAATTAATCGTCTCAGTTGTTTCAAACAAAATACAAAACTTGTTTGTATTATGTTTTCTTTAAAGGTGAGTATTAAAAGTCACAAAGGGAGTTCAGTATCCAACTTGTTAATTTATATTTCCGCTTACCTAATTTTCTGCGAAAACTATTGATGCTCACTCTTGACATCAAAATTAATTCACAACTTCTAATAACTTTTCACCAATTATAAATTTCAGTAATTACGGAACCTTCCGTAAACCGTGACCACAACCACGTTAGCGATATCAACACAATAGAATAAACATCCTTCAGGTATATTCCTCACCTCTTGCAACCAAAGCATTCTTCAGAACACATTAAAACACTTTCAGATATCTAATGAGTACAAGATGAGTAATGTCCTATTAACTGTAATTAAAAAAAACTATACTAACATTTTTATCTTATATATCTTATCCCGACATAATAGTTCATATGACGTCTCATTTTTGCAGGTCTTAGAATATATTCCTCTGTTAATAATTCTCATTACATTCGTATGTCTTGTGTTACATTTCTGATTCCTCTTTGTGTTCAAGAGAGTCGTAAGAAAAATTGTTGAGTACCTTTTCTGTCTTGTGTCGTAGGATATTGTTCACCGAGATTGACCACACAGTTTTCTTCGAAATTTTTATGTTTAATTTGATAATAAATATCATTTTACAAATGATGATTTAATGTACTTATGAATTTAATTTTTAATGGATTGGCAGTGAATGGAATTAATTTTAATTGTTCAAAATAAAAAGGTACACAGTGTAATTTTATGTCAATCCATAGGAAAAGTTATTCATCGTCTGGTTGTCAATTTCCTGGAACATTTTCAATGAATTATAATTATGACTATGTGGGTTGAATAGAAAGGACCTTTAAAAAATACATTTAAATTTTAATGGAGGATAGATTATCTATTTTAATACACATAACACGATTCAATAAAATATCCAAATATATGATTTAAATTTTTTGAATTCAACGTGATTATTTATATTCTAGATACTTCTTTGGTTATATTATAAAGTGTATCTTATAAAATAAAATTTACAGAAATTTGTATTTTTAATATAATTATCTTGAAAGTGGTACTAGAATCAAACATTCTGAGTATTTTATTTTAATCCTATTGGAACTGCTGTGATAAATTTTATTTCTTCATTAAATCACATTCATTGAATTTTTCTCATGCCATTATCGTAAAAAGATTATATTCATTATTACCAGAAAGGTATAATGTGGAATTTGAAAACAATTTTTAAATGTGAAAGTCTCAATCAGAGCTTAAAACCATCATGGGTAGTGTATTCAGAAATACGATTAAAATCGTGCTTTGTGGATGAGGAAGGCTTAGGATCAGGAAAATGGATGGCGAATCGCAAGGATTTTCTGGTCAAAAAGAAATACACAACTCGCATATTAATAACGATATGGATTTCCAACGTTTATTTGTTTCTTATAAAAAAGTACAATTATTTTTACAATACATTGCTCTATCTACTACGCGGCGTGCTGTCTAGGGCATATGTACAGTAGCAGCCGCGAGCAGGACGCCCGCCCTGGGACGGACGCCCTGCACAAAATGCAGGCCACGCGCTGTTAAACCGCGGGCGGCCGGGGCGACGCGGGGCGCGGCAGGGCGACGCGGAGTGCCAGTGGCAGGGGATGCCAAAACGAACGCGCAAACCTCCGCATCGCTTCGGGTGGAGCGACGAAAATTAAAAATACTCGCCTCTTTGAAAAGAGCGTATGACGTATACAGTGCAACCGGGCTTGGTCTGCTTGTTTAAGTTCATTTGGTTAATGTAATGAACATCAAAGTGGGGGTGTTATTTTAATTAAATGTACATGCGATGTTTAGGGCACATAAAACTAGCTTTATATGTTAAACACGTTTTATTATGGCGAATTGTAGACCGGTTTAGCCCAGATGAGATGGTACGCGAAAGGTAATTAATTTTCTGGAGCTCTTGTATTTTTGGTCATCCAGCTGGAAATGAATACAAAGGTCTGGCGAACGTTCAATTAGTCGAGACGCGAAGCTTGCGCATCGTTTTGCGATGAGAGCGCTTTATTCAAACAGTAAACCCCGGGAAGATGTTCTTCGAGGGCTGCCGTCGACTTTCGGAGCGGAACCGACGGCGAGCGAGTCTGCGGACGCGACAGAGACAGCGTCTGTAACTTCCGTTTTGTCGAGTGCAGCACAATGAATTTGAGCGAGAGTAATGGGCCTCTTGCCGAGAGGCTGTCTTCCCCTCCGGACATTTAGCGTGCGCGCGTTCAAACTCCAGCACCGCTTCGGACCGGCTATCTCTTTAAGCTTAATGGCGTAGGCCTGCATTTTGATGACGTAATTGGTAAGTCTACAGTTTGTGTGAGAAGTCGAGGGGGTGTGGGAGAGAACCTGGCCCGCAAGAGAGCGTGCTTTGTTGTGAAGGCAGCAAAGAACGTCTGGGAGGAACGGGGTGAGGGTTAGGCGCTCTTTATTACCTGAAAAGAAGTCAAGTTGCTGGAAACAACTGCGTCCTTATTCCACTTATCCCGAGTGAAGTCGAGAAAATATTCGGTGTTGTATTATTCAAAAGCGCTGACGCCGCGGTTCGGGCCACCGAGAAGCGAGCCGAGAGGGTGCAGTTTAAAACTTGCGCAGTTTGCGCGGGGACTCTCGGCCTCCTGGGAACTGACGCGGGTGTGGGGTCGGGGTGGGGGTCGGGGTGGGGCAGGGGAACAGCGGCGTTGCGTGCTTGCGCCTGCCCGAAACCACTGACCTATATACACAGAGAGCGCTGGGCGCCAGCACGCGACGCTCCACTGTTAACGGCTGCGCTAAACGGGATTGTTCTCGAGCGCCAACTTTTTTCACGCGGGGAAGTTAGTGGGGATGGGGAATATCTCGAGATTCCGCGGGCGACTGGAATCTTGGTGCGTCTCTTGAGTTGGTTTCGAGAGGACAGACAACTGTGGATTGGAAATATTTCGAGAATTCTCGAGAAAATGAATAATTCTAGTCTCTTAAATTCAAGTACAGATTACAAAATTTGTTTCGTTATAAACTAAAATTAAAAAAGTTCGAAAATAAATTTTGAGATATTATACATGAAATGGATGAATTATAAGAGCAAGAGCTTCTGTGTTCCATTATGGAACCGTTGCAAAATTCTGATTCCAAGAGTGATATATACATGGCATACTTGTTGGCTCGAGACTGAATCGTGAGAATCTCGAGATTCTGTTGTGTCTCGAGGCACCCGAGAGCAAATCCCCTCCCTCGCAGAACTTAATATCCTCCACCACATCAACCGAATATAATCCTGCGCGATGGGCACGTTCGCCGTCTTTTCTTCGTTGCAGCGACCGAACCTCTTCAGCGCTTTGAAGTACGCACAAAACGTTCACGCATATTCATTCGTTCATTGCATTGCACACGCATACAAGCCTTTGGATGCGACGCGAAGAAAGGGTTTCTTCTTCCGAGATTTTTTTTTTAAACGCACGCACCAGGCAAAAACTAATAATACAGAGAGATAACGTAGAGAGAGACTCCTTATCCCCTTTGAGCACGTTTCCGGGACGGATTGAACGATACGAGTTTTCGTCCCGAAACGAGGCCGCGATGCAAAATAAATAACATCCACAACGCTGAACGAGCCGAGCCTTTTCACCGAAGACGGGGAGTTTTCTTTGGAAGGAGCTAGAAGGAACGAGGGGGTGTAACAGTGGTAACCGACGGCGCCGGCCGCGGGGGGGGGGGGTGTTGCGCCGCGGCGGAGTCCGTCGCAGGGAGGGGGCGTGGCCCCGGGTGGGGGACCGGTTCGGGGAAACGGGCCATCCGCGCGACCCGCTCGCCAGGCAGCGCCGGCGGCGGCGGGCGCGGGTGCCGAGGAGCCACCTGCGTGGGGGTGGGTGGGGAGCAGACAGTGGGCGTGTGGGGTGACGTGGGTCCCCACTGTTCCTCGTAGGACGCCCGCGCAAGGCGCCCCAAGCGCTTATGTAAACGCCAGTGGAATAGCGTCGTTCTCTGCCGGAGAATTACGTTGTAAACAGAAAAGTACAAACGGCGTTTCACAAAAACAGACATAAATTTTGCTCTTTTCTAAAGAGGTCCTACAGACAAGGTAATTAACACATCAAGGATGTGCCACGACCGAATGGGAACATCCTGAAAGTGCTTCTTCCAGGTGGAGTTATGCAAGCGAAGTCTCGTAGAAAAAAATCCCTTGTCACTTGTTGAAGAACAGCGAGGCACACGTTTAGCGATGAGCATGCCTCGTAATTAAAAGTAAACTTTAAATGAGCATGTTTTAAAAGCACAAACAGGTTTGGTCAAGAAACAGCTTAGTAATAAACGTCTTCAACTTCGTTGGTTATTGAACCAGTTAAGTGAGGGATACTGAACGCGACCGGCAGTGAACGAATCCTGCAAGAAGAGAGTCCTACGAGGAACGGCGAAGTCCCGATGCTTGTGAGCTGCGCTTTGGTGTCGTGTTGTGGGGGGGGGGCAGGCGACTGCGGCGGCTGCGGAGGCGACGGCGAGGGCGACGGCTGCGTCATGGCGCGCCGGAGCGGCGCTCAGCCCACGAAGGGGAACTGCGGGTAGGCGGGCGGGAAGAAGCCTCCGAAAGCCGGCGCGGTGGGCTGCACGGGCACCGACCCCGTCAGGTACGTCGTCAGCATGGTGGGCACGAGCCGCGTCGAGTACAGCGTCGTGTACGCCGTCTTGGCGCCGAACGTCAGCTTGAGCACTTTGCTGTCGGTGGCGGTGACGACCGTCTGCGTCACCAGCGGCGACGACGTGATGGCGAACTGCTGCTGCTGCTGGTTGGGGAACAGCGGGTTCTGCGGCACGACCGGCGGCACGACGGGCGGCAGCGGGAGCGTCGTCGTCGCCACCTCGAAGTCCGTCTTGCTCACCGTCGCCACCGGCCGCGAGATGGTGCTGTAGCTCGTCTGCTGGCCGTTGAACACGGGGATCACGTGCGATTCGTACAGGGTCTCCACTTTGACGACGGGGCGGGATGTAGGTGATCACCTGGAACGAAATGGAGACCACCTTTGTAAGATTCGGCTCGTAGGTTTTGAAATACTACGAATAAGATACTTTAAGTTTTAGGAGCACTTTTCATGAAACGTAATGCTTCTTTTTCTTTCGTGAGGTACACTGAAGAGATATTGGGTATTTATTAAAAATATAAACATATAAAATATTAGAGTATTGTAATTTACAATACTGAAATAATTGAGGCGTCCTGTGAGAGAGGAAGCTAACCCACAATATTCCAAATATCGATTTCTGCACGTATTCGATTAAGAATCACATTGAATACACGATGTTTTGAATTTTGCGGGTTAGCTCCCTCACACTGGATGTCTCAGGGGTTTTAAATTTCTTTCGAAATATAGTATTTAATTTCTACAATAAATAGCGATATAATTCGTTATTATGATTTGTATATAGTTGCATACTTTATCTCCTGAATATCATTGTTGGTTCAGTTAGTATTTGTGATGTTCACTCTTAACTAATTGGGCACCTTACTCGTTAAAATATTGTATTCATTAGTCTGCAAAAGAAATATTCCGTAATAACTTTGTTCAATAATATAAATACTTGAGAATTAATTGTGTAAATAGAATAAGACAAAAATATGAAAAGCCTTTGAACATCAACAAAATTAATTACATTTTGAATCATAGAGGTTGGATGTCATGTCTCTATAATATATATCCTGGTCATGTTGTTTTTAATTAAGAACATTTGAAATATGACAAATTGGTCATTACACGATTAGCTAGAAAGCGCGCTTTTGAAGAAAAGCAACATAATTAATGACGAGTAGTAAACATCGTCCCAGATACCAGTATTTGTTGAAAAACAATAATTCTTTTCAGTCTTTTCAATTATAATTATTTTTAATTAGCAGCAAAAATAAACACTAGTATTTAAATTTTATTGGAATTAAAATGTAAATCAAAAGCGCACCAAAAACTCTATAGCCAATTTCATTCCTCAGTAACTCTAGTGTAGGCAATTGCTCATAAAATTTGCCAAGGCTGTCTGCTGTGAAAAGGGGCGTTCTATTAAGAACGTTGATAAATGTTCCCAGTGCAAATAATATCCATAAATAAGAAGTCACCTATTTAAATACCTTCATGGTTTCACGCCTGTGATTGGATCTCGACAATCATTCTTTAAGGAATGCATGTGTTAACTAGCACCTATGACGCGGCGATCTCTCATTTACAATGTCTAGATAACCGTCTTCGTTCCTTTTCTTATTTGTTGTTTCAAGGCTGAAATGTCGTCTTTGTGAAGGACAAAAACTAGTCTGTAATGTTTGGAATCGACATTTCGAGTATAGAATCATATATTTTTTTCACAGCAACAAACGATCAAACCATTTATCCGTTTGGCGTTTATTTAGTCATTAAATTTAATTATTTCTTGTAAAAATAATAATTTGCGTAAAATTTGCAAAATTTTCAATTGGTTTGATGTGACTTCAAGAATGTGTCTGTGAAGAAGGAAATTCAAAACATTGCCAAATGATTGCGGTTGATTTAACAGGCATTGACCGAGTTAACCTAGTCTCCTCTTACTCAGTGTTTATTGTTATATCTTGATGAGTATTCATTTTGTCCAGATTGAACATCTTTTACTAGGCAAAAGATTATCTCAAAAAGATCTTACCCAAGATTAACAGAAAGAAGTCACAATTATTACAGTGAATGTTTACATCACAATACATCACATTCAAATCACAATACACATCAAACAAAACAAAGTAAAACATGTTGTTCATTATGTAATAAGAAAATGTTCAATATATTTTTTTTTATATAAATAGTAATAAACAAGATTAATGTGGTACGCCAGACACATGAAAAAGTTTTAAAAGTATTTTAATATTTATTAATTTAAGTATTTTAAATTTTGATTAAAAGGTTACATAAAATAGCCAGTTTCCTACCAGTAGACCGTACATGCGATGAATGACACCTCCCTTGCACCAAACAGGACCGTAAGGAGTGTAACCGTGAGAGACGGACGAACGAACAAATGGACGAATGATTCGATGAATTAACGATTGATCCAATGAAAGAAGGAATGAACGAACGATCAATTGTTGAAACAAACGAACGTTTGGGCAGACAAGCGATCGTTTGAACGAAAGAATGAGCAAACCAACGAACAGATATTCGCATGTTACCCGATTACAGTACGTAAGGTATAATAGCATGGCCAAGTGTAAGCATCTAAACAACATCTTATTGCCAACAGGCAAAGGTGACAGTTAGCTCAAAGTAAAATGGCAAAAATTAGTATAAAAATCCAAAATGTTCATATCATGTGCCAGTTCATCTCCCTGGAAAGCATGATCTGCTGAATATGAAATAAATTAATTAATTTAGTTTAAATGGCCAAGGACAATGGCCATTTCAAAAAAATATTAATGTAAATTTTAATTATTAATTTATTAATTTAATTAATTGATTAATTTAATAGCCAGTGGCCATTAAATTAATAAATTAATTGAAAATATTATTAACGAATGGCCAGTGACCAATAGACAGTTGGGCGCGCGTAGGTACCTGCGGGAGGGCGGCGGCGGCGGCCGGGTTGAGGAAGCGGAGCAGCGCCAGCTGCTGCAGCTGCTCGGGACTGAACTGCGGCTGCTGCTGCTGGGGCGTCTGGCCGTTGAGCTGGTTCTGCGGCGCGCCGTCGGGCTTCTGGGCCTTCTTGAGGCGCAGGTGCTGCTGCAGCTCGGGCAGGCGCGCGCGGTCCACGTCGGCCAGGTCGAAGTCCGAGCCCACGTTGGCCAGGTCGAGGTCGGGCGCCAGCGCGCGCAGCGCCGCCAGCGGCCGGTCCTCCGCGTCCTTCTCTTCGTCCTCGCCGAAGTCCAGCTCCAGGTGCAGCTCCGAGCCCGCCTCCTCCAGGCGCGTGTTGAGGTCGGTGAGCGTCTTGCTGGGCACGAAGTGGTACACTTCCATGGGCGGCAGCGTCTTCAGGGCGGTCACCAGGCGCGTCACGTGGTACGACTGCACCAGGGTGTAGCTGCGGGAAGAATTGGACCGTCGCAATACTCACATAAAGAATAAATAGGGCAATTTCAAAAATCGAATCAAGTAGTCGACAGATCTATTGATTTCTAAGCATTTAAGATACGTCTTTTCCAAAACATTACTAGATCATTATCATTAACAGGCATGTACCGTACAATTTCACTACTTTGTAACGCGCACAAAAATATTTTGAAAACTAAAAGGATAATGAGAAGAATAGTTAAAAGGACACTATTTCAAAATGTTATGAATATTTTCTTAACAAAAAAAGATACATTTCTTTCTCCTATTGATTAAAAATGGGTTCAAATCTTTACATGAACATGTTGCAAGTGCCAACTTGCATTCTTTAATATTTTCTGTAATTGTTCTTGTGAACATGAGACGCGATACGAAACAATACAATACTACTGAAGTGTGTAAATGTAGAATGTTTTTATTGATTCACTATTGACTGGCTCTTTCTCAAACAAGTTTTGATTTTCTTCAACGAAAAGAACAAAGAAAGTGAAGGATATAGTAGCAAAAAAATCATCAATATGTAAATTACTAGTCACTTAGCTGCCTTTTTCTGAAAGCTTTACGTATACTGGTGAAGGGTTATACGTCATTTAATTGCCATCTCCAAGGAGAGAGAAGTGCGTAGTTTCGCTAAGAAAAGTGTCTTGCAGAATTTTTTCTACGTAAAATTGTAACATCTAGCAGTTAGTCCTAGTATTCACAACGTCCCTTCGCTTTGCACCACCATCTGCAGCATCGCAATTTCCTCACCATGGGTGCTATGCGACACCTTAGTGGTAACATCGATGCACCTGCTGCATCATTCACCGGGTTGTCGTACGGTCCTATTCTCGTCGAAGGAAACTTGTCGACACGACTTACACAGCTGGGTAAAATTCATCCGCTGACTGAAGGTTAATTCTAGTAGCCGGCTGCTCTGATCGATAATTTTCCATGTTTTCTTCTATCAATAGTTGAATACTGGGTCATTAACAAACGGGTTACAAGCAAGGCTCTCGGTCACGAAACGCAGGCAATATTTCCTTTGTCGTCCGTGTCCTCCTCCTCCCCCCTTACACTCACACTTACATATACTCGCACTATAATATCGTACATGTCGCAAAACCAGAGGGGAGTTCTGGCTGGGACTCTGCCGCGCTGGGGGATTTATCTGGAGGAGGAAATATCGCTAGTCGACGTATAGGTTGACGCCTGTCCGGGAGAAGGAACACCACCAACTCCCAGAATATAACTTCCGGGACTAACGATCACAATTCTTGTTGCACCCGGAAACGCTAAACGAAGGGCTAGGAAGTAAAAGACGGTAACCCTGAAAGTTATTGTTTTATGATGCTAATAAAATTTTCGTGCGCTTCCATCCAAAGTCCACGCACTATGATTAGTCCATTAGTACGAATATTCCAAATTATGGGGCATATTTATCCCCGGGCTGTTGTCATCTTTATGTAACCCATTTAAGCCCCTTCCAGCAAAAATGTTCACTGGTATATTTCACGAAATCATCTTCACGTAGGTTAACAGATACACGTAACTTCCGCGGCTCGAGTCCATGACTTCTTGGCTGTCCGGGAGACGCCGTGTCGTTGGCTGAGAGGCCGACGTTTCACCTGTCATGGCGCAGGCTTCCTCAGGGCAGTTACGAACAGTGCGAGTCACTGCCCTGAGGAAATCCTGCGACATGACAAGCGAAACGTCGGCCTCTCAGCCAACGACACGGCTGTCTCCCGGACAGCCAAGAAGTCACGTAGGTGACCATGTTCTGCACCCGACCACTTCCAATATCCACCGCGTGCGCAATGCGCCTCACCGTGTGGTGTTGGTGCCCTCGCGGATGACGGGCAGGATGTGCGTCTTGAGCAGCAGCTGCGTGGTGCTGAAGGTCTCCGTGAGCGTCTCGAGCGGGGGCGTGGACGCGTCGCCGGCCAGCGCGATGGGCGGCAGCGTGGCGATGCTGGAGTCGACGGGCTCGCGCCGGTCGTAGTGCGGGGTGAGCGTGCTGGCCAGCAGGTTCTCGGTGAGCGGCTCCTCGCCCGGCGCCACCGTCGCCGTCGCGCCGCCCGCCGTCGCCGCGCTCGTCGGCTCGATCGTCAGCGTTTTAGCGAAGGTCGAGGTGACGGTGATGTAGCGGGTGTTCTTCACGGTGCCGACCTGTGGACGGAGACAAGCGTACGAATTAGAACTATGCGAGGCGTTGGGACAAAGTTTTGGTGTATATACTGGAAACTCGTATGAATATTCATACAAAATGAAACTCATACAAGATGTGTGAAACGTAAATTCATAATTGGACCCTTTTTTTTAGTACTGTGCAATAAAAGTAATAAATTTCAAAATAAACCTAAATTTAAAAAAAAACTCCAGATACAACAAAATAGAGCCATGATGGAAATAATTCAACTCAATAGGTACAGTCCAGTGCTAGACATGCTAGGAAGTCTGAAATGTATGCCAATAAAACAGAATTCATGATAAGACGATTATTTTTATTTATAAATTAATCGAACCCGCAACCATTTGGACCGAAGCGCTGAGTCGGTATATATTCTTAGCCATCTCGGCCATCCATGTTGGCAAATAAAAGAATTTAAAAGGAGAAAAATATAAAATATACTAGTATAAGAAAATTAATTGCAGTAAATAGTTAATGTAATACTGTACCTATACGTAGATGTAAGCATTCGGACGTAAATATGTACTTAATGTAATACAAGTAGCCGAGAAGGTTAAACAAGTCAAATCAAAACATAATTGTTTTAACGCAGCATTTGAAAATATTTAATTGTCGCAGAGTAGTCTTCAATAATATAAAACAAAAACAGTCTTCACTAATATTGCAATAACATAGTATAGTGTTCATTGTAGTACAACACTAATTTACATACAAAAATATCAAAAATGCTATAGTTCCAAATCGCGACATGTGAATAGCAAATATTTAATCGGGAGGGCTCTGCATCGGAGCGTTCCTGTCGCATGATGTCAGCTAGTAAACTGTCGAAAGCAATGACAAATCAATGACAATTCAACAGAGAGTGTGAGCATTCAGCCTATAGACTCAGTATTAGAATAAGCACAATAACATAATAAAATGTTTGCAGTTTTTGCTAAAATGGGAATCTCTTTTGATATTTTTGCATTTTCCCGAGTTGTTGGGTGTGTAACAAAATCAATGACACTTCTCACATGGCCACAGGACGGCTCAATTTTCTCTTATTTCTTCTCGCATACTGCAATGACTAATATAGATTTTGTCTATAGCATACAGTGAGAGTAAACAATATTCTATCTTATTATTACGTTTGAGAGAATGGGAATCCATCACTTACACAATACAAAGCAATGCCAATTAATACAAATGGAGTTAAACTGAATTATCTCACGGAGAAATACACATTTTACTTCTATCCATTATCATATTATCGTCAGCATTGGGAAGTTTCTCACATCAGCAATTTTCCACACTTTCTTCGGCGTCATAGTACTGAAACTCTGGAGGCTTTTTCGCTGTCAGTCAATGTTGTGTTTAGTGAGTGAAATCTTACTAGAAACCTGTGTTATCTTTCAGAAAATACGAATTGCTTAAGAACTTTACGCCACATACATATGTATTATATGGAAATTTTATCTGGAAGCGGGAAAAAATAATTCTAGTATTCATTTGTCAGTGATTTCCAAACTTTTCAATTTTTCTCCATTGTTTGCGAATGTTTGTATCTTCTTAAATTTTATCTTCAAGTTTCTTTTTGTGATATTCTTGCTTTCGGTCATATCTGTCAGTTTACTAATCTATCAGTTTGGAGTACCTTTGTTCATCTTTATAAATATTTGTATTTAAAAATATAGTATTTAGGATTTTTTCATTATTCGTGAAGAAAAAATCTTCTGCCCTTAATTATATCGAAAAAGAATGAACCATGGAATTTGCTTTATGGATGGCTCCATGTACTAATGTAAGAACGACAAGGCTACTTGCTCGATCAAGCGAGTAATAATAGCTTCGGTCTCTAGGCAAAACTACATCGATCATATGCGTCACGTTGCCGTCGACCATGACAACGATGCGATTTGCTCTGACCCCGTCCCCTCCACAAGCCAATCAACTGGACACATTATTTTGAAGGTAATTTCACCAACTTGTATTGAAGTTCCAGTTTCCAATCTAAGATAACAACGTTGAAAACGTTAATCCTAAGTGGCATCAGAGCGCTCCGCAATTTGCGTACAAGGATTTTTGGTACGATGTAGCTATCTTGGGGAGGTAACCGGTTCGATAAAAATTCCTTTTGAAAAGCAACGAACGTGCTCGTTCTTACCTTGCGTAATCCGTCAGATGAACGCGTGCAAGAAGAGGATGTTATTTGGAAATCGCCTGTTTCCACTTTCGTCGTTGTTTCGTAAGCGAATACCTAGTGATGGGTGACATCGTAGGAAAAACGTAAATCTATTCTCATTTAGAAAGCAGTCTAGATTGAAACGAGTTAGTCTTTCTTGTTTAGTAGGCAACCTGCACGCTTCGTTTCCTGAAAGCATTACTTTCTCGGTAATAAGTATGAATTACGTGAGTTTTGTAGCTTTTGAACAAATACAATGTGGATGTCCACTTTCCCTGTTCCTGTATGCACGTAACATTATGAGAGTTGAGGCGTTCTACGTTTTGTATAAATCACTTTGAATACTAAAAGAATACGTATATTGTGATGTCTTGAAAAATGTTCCTTCTGTGAGGAAATACAGGAAGGCAACTAATATCTTTCTCTTCGGATTATTTCTTATATACGAATCGTCAAACGTCATTACGTCCATGTTGGGTACCAAAAATTATTCAGTTAACTTTCACTAACAGTTAACTCGATCGTCTCAGCGTTGGCAGTGGTCTGGTTTTAACTCCTCTCACAATGGAAGTTCCTCTCCTCTAACAGGAGGCCATAATTCCTCACTAGTTTAGTACTAGCCATAGTCGGTGAGCTTTTACTACGTCTCTCAGCTGTCTGTTCTCACACGGGTATGCTACAAATATTGAGCTGTCACAAGATTAAGAAATCACGCCTCTTGTCGCCAACAGGATGGGCTATACAAGGCGCTACACTTGGTGGGACTGGAGATATTTACGATAAGATTATGATATTACTAGAGAAGGTAGCGTGGATGAAAACGTTGAAAAACGTATGTATTATACTAATAAGTATTACGTGTGCAGCGCTGTAATGCGTCAGTAATAATTAGCAGTTATAAGAACGCGCCAATATTGTGCACGACGACTCTTCCTAAACCAAATTTTCTTCAACTATGTATTTCTGTGCGAATAAGCAAAAGAATTTCCTTAGTACCCATGTCTTATCTTTAAAAAGTCAATGATTAAATCCTTATTTGCAGAAATATTATTATATTTTGCGAACTCACGAAACAGTTTAGCTATCGAGATAATGTGAAAATGCAGAGACGGAATAGTGTAAATGTCAGCATATAGGTCTGGTGTGTAACACATGTAATTTTTAATGAGAAAGTGAGATCAATTTTTTCCCCATAGACTTTCCTACGCAATTTCTCCAGTGTCGTTCATCCTGTTGTTCATCCGACCGCTTCAATTCAGTAACAAACCAATTTTTTGGAGTTGGTGGATGCGAATGTGCACGCTGCAGAGAGGTGCATTCACAGCTCTCCGCATTGCGCCGCTACTGCACCCAGCCCTGCAGGGGAGGGGGCGGCCATGAGACCGGTTCCGAGCGGACGCCACGGAATCTTCGGGAAACGGGTGAGGAATGCGCGTACACGTAACCGCTGCTTCGACGAGGACGCGCGCCGCACACTGGCTCCAAATGAGCCCAAGACGCATGTAAAGTACCTCCTTTGGAAGGGAAATACTATGTCGAAATGCTGGCTTCTTTAGAGCGGTATAACGAAAGCTTGGGTGATACTTTCAACTATCACTGACTAAATAGTATAATTTTCGATTTACGTCAATTCATGGAATGATATTATGAAGACTGGGCAAGTAAATGATGCGTGAACAAAACTTCCATAAGAGCTTATTCCGAGGAGACTTGATTTTCTTCACACTATTATTCATTTCACTTACATTTCACCTACATTACACAATTTCATTTTTCCATTTTATTTATTTATTTATTTATTAATTAATTAATTTATTTATTTATTTATTTATTTATTTGTTTATTTATTTATTTATTCTTGAAATGCATGCTTGGAACTCTCGTTTTGCGCGCGTTTTTTTCGGTTCACGTGTGGCATCGTGTGGCGCGGAGGAGAGCGCGCGCCTGGACAGGGGGACGCGGCGACGCGGACATAGGCCCATCAGCGCCGTAAAAATGTCGCCGGCTGGCATTTTACGGCGCTTTCTCCCCGAGGGACGGTGCCCATCGCCGCTGCCCACTGCCCAACGCCGTCGCCGCCGCCTGGCCCGGAAGCCTTCCGATTAGTCGGCTGCTCGGAGAGCTGCCAGAAACGCTCGCGCCGCGCGGCTCGCGGGATTTCTGCGCGCAGTTTATGTGAAATTTCTGTCACTTCCAATGCCATTCTTATTAGGAGGCGTGATGAAGCCGTAGCCTTTTCGACAGTTATTCGCGGCGGGGGCGTTTGAAAAGACTGAGGCGGTTCAAACGAGATCAGAAACAAGTTCTGAAAGTGAAGAATTCTTTCACGGTTTGTGTAAGATATTCATTTGATTGTGATACTCTTTGATTCTCAATTCTGTAAGCAATTTATTTATGGAATCAGCGATTGATTTTGTAGCATGTGTTGTGTTCCATTTACAAAATTTAAACTTTTTTATGAATTTAATTTATGTTGAAAATGTCGTAAAACGCTTGGTTGTTGTGTCGAAGTTCCCTGTGATATTATGTTGTGTTGACAACTGAACAAAGGATTCATAGATATCTGTTGAGGTTCAACAGATTTGCAGAAATAGAAAGCAGAGAAGAGAAAGAAGACAGTAAGACAGTGCATGCATACATTTGTTTGTGAAATTATTGACTGATTCATCATAGTTTACAGAATATCATACACCTTAGAATAGAATACCATACGTCTTAGTTCAGTGAGCAAGTGAAAATTAAATTTTCTATTCAGAAGCTGACGTTTCTATCACGTAAATAACATAGATAAATGCCTTCGGCATTTACATAAGAAATGGAAAATGGAGAGACATCTAGTCAACACCTTCGCATCCGCCTGTCCGACAACTCCTCGGACTTCCGACCCGTTGCGGTCCCATTATTTACAATGCAATTCAACTCGGCTTTATGAGTCTCTGAACGCGACGACCACCTACGTGGTACACGTGTATAAAGAGTCCAGCGCGATAGAGTCACTTAATTTCCGTCGTAACTCGTGAACTTCAATATCCTATCGACGTAATGAAGAGGTAAATTTGTGTCGTGACAAGTTGAGTGGGGTGTTCGCGAAAAAAACATCTTCGAGGTGCTGGTAGCTATAGAGATCGGTTGCGGAAAAAGGAAACCGAAACATAAGAAAACAAACTGCCGAGTAATTAGAGCGGGGTAGCCTTGTACTAATTAAAATCCTGCCGGTGAGGTTGAATATTAATGGTGATATTATTCCTCTTGGGTTAGTGGTGAGATGCGGGAGCGCTGGAGAAGGGCACGAAATGGACCCTGGCGGCCGGTAAGGAGCGGCTGACGGGTGTGTGATGGAGGCGGCGGGGGGCGGAGTTGACCATGGATACCATCGACGCCGCGTCGCCGACACCGGGCAGTTCCGGGTGTGGTTGTTGCCTCGAGCGACCTCGCTAGGCGGCGGCGGTGGTGGTGATGACGGTGGAGATAGTAACAGTGGCATTAATGATTGGAGGGGAGTGATGGTGGTGACAGTGATGAGGGAGTAGCAAGTCACGATGGCAGAGATGGCGGTGACAGATGTGTCAGTGGAATGATGGTGGTGGCAGTGATGGTGGTGGCAATAATGGCGGTAGCAGTGATGACAGTGACAGTGATAAAGGTGGAAGAGATGGTCATGCTGGTAATGACTTTCATGGTGACAGCTATAACTGTAGCTGTGACGGCAATGATGGTGATGGCAATGATAGCGTTAACCGCTGAGATGACGGTGAAGATGTTGCAATGGTAGCAATGGTGATGACTGCAACGCAAGAGGCGGTGTAGGAGTTTATGATGAGAGTTAATCTCGCGTTCATCTGTACGTTTTGGGGGAATTGGGTTAGAGATGAACTTTATGAAATGCCCAGGTGGGATGGATTTCACAAGACGTTTGAAAGATATCTGTGATTAGATAGCACTATCGAGATAATTTTTCACAAAATGGCAATGACAAAATATATGTTACTGAGGTTATCCCAACAACTTAAGTTGTTGTTTTCTTTTGTTTTTTCGTGTATGTAAACTTAAAATTCCCGAAAGGCTTCAGCCGAACGGGAAGCTATTAAATAAATTTAAAAAAAATATTGAAGGAGATGGCGATGACAATGTGGTGTGTATCGAGATAGTAATGCTGAGATGTTATTGTGAAGGATTCATACTACTCTTTTGTCGTTCTGAAATAATGGTAATGAGAGAGCTGTGGTGATAGTCCAATAGTTGCAGAACTGCTGGTAACTTCAAGTTTTCAATGAGGATAACCAAATCATGGCTCTTTGGAAGTGAAAAAAGTGCAAAACGAGTGGTCATGAAAAAGGTGCACTCGAAGATCTGAATGCAGCTGGTAGGTGGACTAGGTGTTAGTGAATGTATTCGTATTTCCTTGTACATTCCTTCTTCACAGGGTATAACTTTTGTAACAAGTTCAAATGTATATCCGTGATGTAGAAAATGTGGGAGATAAAGTGGGAGATATGTTTTTACATTTCAGGAAGATTGCACTTGTGGATTTTGTTACTTGCGTTAAATAGTTTTAAACGAAAAAAATAGTAGTTTTCACGTAAATTGATCGTTTTTTGTCTTCAATGAGATTTAGAAAAAACTTATTGTTAAGATATTGTTTTCACTCCATATTGAGAATTTTATTATAAAATTCGACAGCAGTAATTAGGAATTTGTAAATTGTACGGAGTGTATGTTTGGCACAAAATATTTCGAGAAATTTTCTTTGACGATATCTGCATTAATATCTTCTACAGTGAAACTGGGAAACGTAATAAATTGAGGTTTCAAAATAATTTACTACGTTTTTAAGAGATATTTAAGACAAGATAATTAAGATGTGAATATCTAAGAAAGCTTTAATATTATAAAAGAGTGAATGTTAAAAAATAATTTGTCTGAATATTTTTTTCTTATTCGCCCATGATTCTTTACAAATGTTGAATATCGGACAACTGTCCAATTTGTTTCATTCGTCTGGACGTCTGGTGTGAAGGTTATTGAAGATACGAGGGAAAATCAATATTCTGCCATGTCGTCACACATTTTTCGAAGGTAAATTCAAGGAAGACATCGAAAAGATTCAAAATTCAGAAGCTGTTACCTCGATGATAGGAGCAAAAAAAAACCCCACATGAGCCATCGTTTTCTTCAAAGTAACCACTTCTCTTGAACCATTTCTCTTGGGGGTCAAGAGACCTAAATATGAGATGCCAGAAGAGCACATCTCGTTACATTACGAATAAGCGTCTGAACCAAGAACGTCTTACGACTCGAGGGCGATTCGGACTTCGCTCTGGATTGCTGCGACCAAGTAATACGTGACTGTTCCCCAAGTAGTTTTTGATGCTTGGATCTTCGCGGTCCTTCCTATGTTTTATCAATCGCCATAAAACACGTAGCGTTTACTAAACAGACTGGAAAATTTATAGTGCAGGAACAGTTTGGGACTCCTACGGAGTATTTGAATGATTGAGGAATTGAACCCGAAGGAACTGGTGATAATGGAGTTGTAAAACGGGGACTGTAACGTAAAAGCTGGAGTGCAATAGTGGATCCGTCATGGCAAACGAGAATGGTGTTTTATCAGGGGCGGATGGATATAGGGAAGGTATGAGTAAAGAATTTCTTAAAAATATACATTTAGAGAAGCGCACTCACAGCGCTGAGATGAATGAAGTGAGGACTCAGCAGAGAACTGAATAGTCATATTTCGTTTTCCGACATTTCGAATACTCATATTTGTTTCTCTCGGCCTATCACTATCACTCGTTTTTCTGAATCATATTCATGCCTATAAATGAGAACGTGCTAATAAATGTCCAAGGCACTTTCGGAATAGACCAATGTCTTGCCCATTTTCTATACACTAAACGTAGTCGAAAATTACACATACGAAAATATCAGAATTATTTAATACATAATATTTATATAGTATTTTAAAACCCACAGGGTAAGGAAAATCTCTTTAACTAGGCTTATAATGACTATTAAATAAGCTAAAAGCCACGATAGAATAAAGAACATTCTGGAATGGAATTCACAATGCAATACTTCCAAATTATCTACAGCTTAAAATACCTCGCATTCACAATAAGTGAATATTTTTTTCTTTCTACATTTTTAAAAAATATTGATGTATTCTTTTATCTCCAGGTTAGCCTTGAACCACACATGTATTTACGAGAAGGCGCTTCGCTGCCAAAGCGACCGTACAGCCTCGACGGTTTCGCCGATCGGCGAAACATGAGGCCCGAGAAAAAAAAATCGTTTGCGGGATTCTGTCGCCGCGATGACGCGTTCAGTCCCAGGGCGCTGTCCGATTCTGTTTCCCAAATCTCGTTCTTTCTTCGCCATCGTCCCGAATCCCCTGCCTTTCCCTTCTGCGTCTCGCGACGCGCGTATCCGATCTGATTCCCGCGCCGACCTCCGCGGGCTTCCTCCCCACGTTCGCCTGCCGACATCTTCGCGTGCCGCGTCCTCACGTGTGGGCGCGTTGGCCCTTCGCAGGATCCCGCTGCTCCTCCCCGCCCGTCGCCGTCTGCGGGCTACTTCCCGCGCGGAGGAAACGGATTTACACGCCGCGGCTCGCGCTGCTTTATGGGGGACTTCGATCTGCGGCCGAAAGATAGCGTCGCTTACGCCGCCCGACAGTGGCGCGGCGGGATACAGTGCCCAAGCTAGTAAATATCCATCACGTTTTTCTGTACTAACGAAGAGATTTGAAACACTATTAGAAAATAAACATGTGAGGTTATGTAACAGTTTTTGTTAACATTAAGTTACATTGTTTATATTTTCTGAAGTTTCTGTTTAATATAAATTTATTTTATTTGTTTTCCAAAGGATTTTGGAAGAAGTTTGTGAAGTTTATGTGTTTTTATCAATATTTTATTGTTATCTCAATGATATTATCATTTCATGGCGTATAAATGGCTGGAAATGAACATTTTCATTCTCGAAATTGGAAAAATAAATCGTACTGTCTTCCCAACAAAAGTTTGTAATTTGTTGCTGCTTGGTTTACCTAATTACACAATGTTAAGTTTTTATTTCTTAATTAAAATTAATTAATAACAATTACATGTTTCTAACAAGAGTTTAAACGCAATTTGAGTTAGACTTTGAACTATACCTTTTTCAGTTGAACTTAATGTGAATGAGTAAACGAAATCCAGAAATATATGAATTCCACGAATTTTCATATTCTTGTTTCGTGCGCTTTGGCAGCCGTTTTGGCCCACAGCGCGTTGCGGTCGGGTCCTTTCGGCGGCTCCGTTTCTCAGGCGCTCCGGCGCAGCGGCGCGGGGATTGAAAACGCCCGGGCCGAAGACGATGACGGCGGAGGGGGGGTCGGGGAAGGCGGAGGCGGAGGTGCCCACCTCGGGCAAACGCATTCTCATTTCCGGGCGAAGAGACCGCGCCGGGGAGGGAAACGGTTGAGGTTGGGAACGATTGGGGGGGGGACGAAGTTACCGGGACGGTTCAAGGTGGCAATAGATAGGGCGAGGAAGTGATTAGACGTTATTGCATTGAAGATTAAGGATGATGGAACATTCCAGGGCTGGTTATTGTTTCACTGTGATAGGTTTCATGCATGCCTGCAGTAAGTGGTTATTGTAAAGACTATGAAAGACAGAGAAAGGTAAGATTCATTTGATGAAGTGAATAAAATGAAGAGATTTTGAAGGAACAAGGCAATGCCAACATGCCATTCTTGAGACTACTGAGTTAATTAATTAAGATACTGTGAATTTATATTTTATGCAGAAGAAGGGTGAAATGTGATTGAATTAGTAGGAAAAAGAAATAAATGAAATACTATCGAAGATTCTCATACGAAACACTGAAAGATATTTCAGTTCCTAATAACTCTTAAATTAGAGGTAAGCAGCAACAAAACTTCAGTTAAGCTAAAATAAGTCTGAGGCAAAAGAATGCTATTAAATGCCACAGAGGGGAATAGACAGTTATTGTAACTTGAATCCCGTCAGTGATGCATTGCAGCTCTGTATTCTGCCTTTCCCCTTGAATTAAAAAGTAGATACACTTCAACTTGATAACTTTTGAAAGGAACGATATTGTCAATGATTCACATCAGTTCCCTTAAAACCTTAACCAGAAGAGAAATCTCATTAGCGTTTTCAGCGCGCAGGATTACAGGAATGCAATGGGCGAAACAAAGTGGGCGGGGCCCGAAGCAGCAGCGATTCGTGAACGCCCCAGCCAGCGCCAAGTTGCCGCGCGGTTCGCCCCTAACGCCACGCGAGGTCTAATCTCGCATTCCGATTGCGCCGCGAGCGCCGCCGCGCCCGCTTCGTCACGCACGGTGAGCGCGCGCCGCGCCGCGTCGCGTCGCGTCGCGTCGCGGGGCCCAACTTCCCGGGCCTTGAGCATCCGGCCCTCCGAGAATTCCCCCGATGCGTCTCAGTCGCCGCGTCCTTACCTTTCCCTCGGCGCCGCCGAAAGCTCTCATTTATCTAGAGGCGACCTCCGCCGTCGGCGTTCTCGCCCGCCCCGCCGCAACCGGAGCATTCCGAATCTATCCTGGAGGTGATGGCGTTTGTAGTGTGTGTGTGAGGGGGTGGGGCAAGTTGGTGGCCGTGACAGTGGTGGCGAAAGGACCTCCCAACTCTCCATTGGAACTGTGGGCAAAAGTACGTGGTGCGAAGATAGGGGTACGGTGCGATTTGGCGAAATGTTTTGTGTTTTTATTTATTTTATTTTATTTATTTGGCAAAAAAAGTGAAATCTGTGTATGACGTATGAGGGAATAGATTACCTGCGCATATTTTCTTGAGGCTCAGAATTAAAAATTCGACAAACCGGTATTTCAGAAAAAGGTACCGTTAACCAGTATTTCAGAATAAATTAAATTACTTTTGGTTCCAAATTATTATTTAAATTAAACCAAGCATTGAGTTCTGTGTATTTTAACTGTTCTTGAAGCAACACCTCAGAAGCATCATCTTCAGTGAAATACATTTCAACCAAGCGAACCGCTAAGCGGATTATTTAGCGTGATTATTTACATATATTGTAGGGGAAATTCTATTACAAAGCTTCAATAACCTTATATTTAAAAAAAATACAGACATCACTGTAAATATGATAACAATTTCTGCTGTATTTTGTCGAGGCAAGGTTTATGCTCCCGACTAGTCTTCCGAAATGTGATATACGAGTTTGTATGTGTATTTGTAGGGGAAGGAACAATCTCGCACGGTCCCCTAGGGTGATAGGGTATTACTACGGTCTTCGCCTGTTATTGATCGAAGAAACCACGTAAAACTACTCATCAGAGCAGCCGTTCGCTGGGAATTATCTCCAGACAACAGCTATCTAGCTTGTGACAAAACTCCGTCACTGATGCGTCTCGAAATCTGGGACCTTCCAATCTGAGCCGCTGCAGTGGCAAACGTTGTTGCTGTGTGCTAACTCAGCCAGTCTGACAGGGGAAGATAGAGGCCACCGGAGCCCTGAGAAATGCAGTCCCTCCCCATCGGCGAGTGCAGGGCTTCGTTGGTGAAGCGGGTCTCATGATGGAGGGGCGGACCGTGTGTGCATCCGGCCCGGCACGAGCTCCCCCGCCGCCTCTTGCCATCGGTCTCAGAACCCAATCTTTGGGGGATCGTCTATGTAGTTTATAAGACAGGTTTTAGATTTACCGAATCATTCTTCGAAGGAGGGTACGGAAATCGTAGTTTCCGTGAAGGAGAAGCCGAAAGTTGGTTTTGAAAATGTGGTAGGTGGAAAGTCTGATATTTTCGGAAACTTTAAAAACATTTATGAAGCATCCAAAGTTATTTAAGAGGTTTTAATTTTTGAAATGTTATATGAGGTGTATTCCTATTGTCACAGCAAAGCCATTCTCGAAATATATCCACATTACATCAACACATCCACAAGGAAGTTTTCATGTTTATCATACCAAACGACTGAGAACGAATTGCAAACTAAGGTAATGAAAATAATCTCAAACGAGGTAACATCGAAGGTAGTAGTTATTGTCAAGAAAGAGTAGTCACAGTTTTTCATCGGGAATTTTTCAAAACATTGGCTAGTGAAATGTATGTAGCCGGTCTTTATAACAGTTTAACTAATTTTAATTATTTATTATATCATTAACTGATATGAAAATAAAATATTTTCATCAATCAATTGTTACAGTAATAACCTACACTTTTCCATGAACCATAGTACATTTAGAGGCTGAAAGCTTGCCATTAAAGACTCATTAGAACCTTGTCAGATTTCGTAAGGGTTCGAGGCGATCGTATCAATTTTCCAACAGTGTAGCATTCGTGTTGTAGGAGTTTGAAGGCATGTAAGCAACCACAGATATTCGTGATTTCGTTTGTCCGTGAACTACGATTGGAGCAGTCTTTACAAAAAGATAGGCAGGGAATAAATGCATTTACTTTCACGACCTTTCTCGTAGACTGTGACCTATACAGACCTCCCATGACCACAAAAGTGACCTCTGAAATTTTTCCGATAGTACGGAAGCCCGCGTCATCACAAGAGCAGTGCCTGGTGAACGTCGTTAAGAATTCGTTTGCAAATTCTGTCGTCAGATTTAATTTATAAAATATGAATACATTCATTTTAGGAACAACTTGAGGGATTCCGTTAACTAAATTTGTCTCAATACAAACCAAAATTGATATTAATAATAAAATTGTAATTTTTATAAATAATCTATGACTAATTGAAAATAATAAACAGAGTTTTATAAGAAAAAGAAGTAGTGTGCGTAATTAAGTCACTCAAGTTGTCACATATGTCACGTAAAAACCCTGTTCACTCATACCGAGACTTTTGCCTTGAAAAAATTCTGGGACAAGGGTGGGAGGTAAGAAGACATCACTTGAGAGCAGAGCGAGAGTAGCCTTAAGAAAAACGTTCCACACCCACGTATATTTCAGTACATCTCTCTCTTCACCCAGTGCTTATACACAAGAAAGAATCTTGACAGGCAGAGAGACGATGAAAGAATCTTGACACGCAGAGACGATGAAAGAAACTTGACGCGCAGGGACGATGAAAGAATCTCAACGCGCCGCGCGGAGGCGACGCCTTTGCAACCGTCGAGCTGTTTAGCGGGCGGGGTCTTCCTCGCCCATACAATGCCCGCCCGCCCGCCCGCCCACCCGCCCGGTCGCGCGAAGGCCGCGGCCCGCGCGCCCGTCGGCGCCGTCGCGCTAAATGTGTGTTTGCGGGTCGCACCGCTCGCGACCTCGCGACCCACGGGGCGCGATCGTGGCTGCCCCGTCCCCGCCCCTCTCCTCCCCCCCACCATTTCCCACCCCTCCCCCCGGCGGACTGCCTGCGCTCTTCCCGGGATCGGCTCCTCTGCTGGCTCCCACGCTGCGGGCGTGGGCGTGATTGTGTTTCGGACGCGGGCGGAGTACAAAAGTTTGAGGAACGGGTGGGTGTTGAAGTAGTAGACAAATTTACTCAAGAATCGTATACACAAATATGCTAATATTAGGATTTGATCCTACGGTGCTGACTTTTTCACGCCCGTAGGAAGTAATCAAAAGGTGAAGTGTGATTATTATGAATTTTCAAAATGTATAGGTTGCATTCCTGCGCATTTTTATATTTGTTGGTCCTGTTACATTCGAATCAATAATGGAATCCACAGAGAGCGTCATTTATTTCGCCGATGCTAGATTTTTCTGTACAATTCCTACAGATTTTCTCCAGAGAATAGATTTCCTTTGTCATATGGTAATTTCTGGATGTAATTTCTGTATTATGCAGGAATTGAAATAAAATTTGCATTTGTCTACCACGAGAGCTTTACACAGAGTTCCCTTTTATCCTGTGTAGTTTTGAACTTGCCTACATTTAATGTTGAAATACTTTTAAATTAAAATATTAATTTTTCTTGTTATTTAAGGTTGCATCAACTACTAGGTCATTAGCGACCTCTGTTAGATGTAATGTTATGATATCAGGATGAAAGGATATGGTGATAATAGGGGGTGAAAGGACGAAACACATATAACCATGCCCGAGAGCGGGACTCGAACCCGCAATCCCACGGTCTAAGATCACTACGGCAACTACTGCTTTAGCGATCTCTGCGACGGGGTGGACAGGATATTTGTGTATCTCTTTTTCTGCCCACCTTTTCAGACATGGTAGGTTTCGATTCTCGAACAGACCTTAATTGGTAAGAGACCAGCTGGTTTCCTCACGCTGGCTTCTACTTGATAAGTATCTATTCCAGGTATACCCCTTCCTCTTCTTTTCAAACTCCCACTGAAGTTGAATAAATGGCGACGTCATCACTATGTTTCACCATCTGTCATCGACCCGACGATGCCCTTTTGACCTATTCTGCAGTCACCTGTTGTGAAGCTTGGTATACAAGTGACTCATCTCCATGATTCCCCCACGCAATGAGGGTAGTAGGTGCAATTTTTCCTGTCAACCTCACAAAATCGAAGTAATTACAATAAAAATAATTTGTAATTCATAAAAAAATCGTAATTACATTAAAAATAAATGAAGATACATATTCTGAATATTTCTGACAACAGAATGACCATAACTAATCAGATATGTAAAAAAAATATTGATCCGTTAATACGTGTATTACCTGCTATTTAATGCATTGTTTAATCTTCAAGTTTTAGCTAGGTCTTTGTTAATCAAATAACAAAATGAAACTACTGTCTTTATATGGGGATCGTTCACGTAACGCTTTCTTTCCTTACGTTTGCCGGAACATCTCTGTCGTGATTCCTAGATGCAAGGCAGATGCTGTAATTACACGTCATAAAACCGCTTAGGTAAATGTCGTGGCACTATGAATACTTCGATTCGCTCCGATCGGCGCCTGGGGCTGGCGGGCGGGCGTTTCGGTTGCCGCCCGATCACCGCCCAAATGTCACGGCTGCGAGTTACGTAAAGCGCGTGCGGCGCGGGCGATGAGGGCGGCGCGGCGGGCGGCGGCAGCGGGCGGCGGCGGCGGCGCGGGCGCGGCCGCGACGAAGGCCAGAGGTCGGGCCGAGGAACGCGACTTCTGCTGTGGGTGGCGCCCCTTCCTGGCGCTTGACAAAGTCCCTAGATACCGAGAGTAGCGCATTCCATTGTTCCATCGATCCCGCCATTTTATATCCAATTGACAGGAGAAATAGAACTGTGAGATATTCTGTGTGTTGAGAACCATGAATCTATACCAAACCAATATTAATATTCTTGAAAATCTTCATAATGTCAACTAATGTTATAATTTCCCTCCAGTTCCTGATTGGTGCCTGACGGGGTGGTCGAGTGAGTGGATATTAAATGGCGGCGGTCTCTGTATGTAAGGACTCTAGCGGTTGACACCCGTGCGCTAGCGATCTCTGGCGTCCAATTCGGTGTTTCGCGTGATTCTGAACGCTAGGGATGCGACGTCGATGTCGATATTTTCAAAATATCTATGCTTTTCTAGAAACAGCAATGTTCTAAATATCAATTTATTAAAGACACTTTCCTTTTAGACATCGATGTTGACACAAACATTAAGCACAAAACTTAAAAACATTGTCTTTGACATTTTTACGGTTTTTGCTCAATGTTCTGTGAATGACACTGATGTTTTGTGAATTCCCATAATTCAAATTTTGTAAACGTTAAAATATGAAATAATAACTGCTGGAACCAATGTTAGTTCATAATATGTTCGATCTGTACGAAAGCTGGTTATTGCATTCTACTCAAAGCTGATATATTACATTCATCAAAAAAATTATCTCTCCCCGGAGATGACCCTGACACCCTGGTATTTCCTTCGATTTTCCAGTATTTCTCACAAAGAGAGGCGTTTTTCACTTTAATCTTAACAAGGTCACTGTCAAATGAAATGTTGTTGCGAACGAATTTAATGTTAGAGGTTACTAAACCAGCTTTAAAACACCGAAGTTTAAAAATATGGTTGATGTATTTTTAATATTGATATTTTAATTTTGAACATCCATGTTTGGAAATATCGAAGTTTTGCTGTCAATGTTGCATTACTACTACTTGTGAGGGGAGCGATGGTTTGTGTGTGTAGGGGAGTTATTTCCTCGAAAGTATTAACAAAACAAAAATATAGCTCATTTTGCAGATTCAAATACTTCTTTTTCATGAGGCAGAATATTTATTGCTATTACATATTGCCAGTTTTGCTATTTGCTATCATTTATTGATTATTCAACAATAAATATTAAAAGAGGAAGTAGGAAATCCGGAACTTAAAGAACGTCTGTACTAGACTTTCGGGACTAATGACGCAAGTATATGACGCGCCCGGAATCAACTCTCTCTCTCTCTGTCTGTCTCTGTCTCATGAATGATTGCCTTACCCACATTTGTTCATTGTTTGGTCATCACTCCTCAACTTTTTAACAGTCATCTTTCCTTGTCTCCTTTTTGGAAAAAAGGTTTCAACTTTTATTGTGTCATTTAACTTCTATCCTCATTTGACATTAAATACTATTAGTCATTAGATAAATTATGCACAAATGGTATTTACCCATTAAATCATTTATTAATTTACCAATTACCGCAAAGAAGCGATATTTACGTTCAGGGCACTGCTAGACAATTGTTTTTATCTTTTTGCAAGCACCAACATCGTTTCGACAGTTTCGTTACAAAATTTTACTATATGTAACTAATTTACTGATACTGGACCACTTCACACTTCACGACTTACTTGAGCGTTTTTCGCGATGAAAACGGTTTTGCGTCCCTTTCCCTTTGCCCTATGAATAGACCTGCCAGTCGGGCGCTTTCTTCGCAGCTCCTTGCGTGCGCTAACGCGGAGATAGCCACGGCGGACTGGGCGCTGGCTGTGCCCTTTACAAGTTGCGCGCTTCTCGACAGACTGCGTGTAGAAGTCAGTCGGGGCGTTATCACGCGGCGGAGGAAATGAAATGGTTGAGGAGCGCTCTCCATCGTAGCAGCTGAGCAGCGCCTTCGCCCAGCGCCTGTGACAGGCGTTGCGGTCCGGTGCGGCGCGGTGCGGCGCGGACCTGACGCGGCCCCGCGCGCTTTTTATCTAAACGGTAATCGCCTTTAACATGCGCTACGATATACATGGAAGGAATACCTTGTATTCGTTTATTTACGCCAGTCTCTTTCAAGTGCATGTGCGATTTATTACTTTAGCTCTACAGCGAGAATTCCTTGACGGTGTTCTTCCTGTTCTTGTCGTTTTTTGCGTCGTTGTCTCTTCCAATGCCCATGTAACAATAATTTTTCTGTTGTCTCTGGAATTGTTTTTCTCATTTTTTTCTTGTAAATTCATTACGTATGTTAAATGAGCTATACGAGACTGAACGTATCAGGTTGTTGTTGTTGTTGTTGTTATTGTTATTATTATTATTATTGTTATTATTTTCATTATTCAAAATTTCACGCTCGTCCGGAGTTCTCAGATAAAACTCAAGGACCGAACGTCAACACATATAGCGAGACAGATGGTGAGAAATTCTTGCCCCAGTGCACTCAGGTTCCGCTTCAATGACTAGAGAGAGTTGGCATTATTATTATTATTATTATTATTATTATTATTATTATTATTATTATCATGTGACATGTGTACATATAAAATTAAATAAATATAAAATGCGCGATAGTAATGTACGCTTACAAATAATTTCGATTTTTTGTCATAGAAAGTAACGAGTGATTAATATATCGAACTGTGTCCTCCGTTGGACTTGATCACCTTTGTTATGAAGTCGTCTCCTAAATCTATTTCGTATTGACCAAATTTTGTGATAAATCTGGTTAGCCCCATGACGCTTAGTTGTTTCTTGTTACACTTAATAACCTCATTTTTCTGCTCTCTCTCTCGTCTCTCTGAAAATGTCTATATTTGTATTGTGCTGTTTTCTTCCCAAAGAACTTTTCGCAAAAACATTGAGATATTAATTTAGATCTCGGAAGAGTGTCGGAAATGAGATTCAGTCTACATACCTCTCACAAAAGTAAAATGAATCAAAATGCACTGAGAGAGAATATGAAAAAGAAAATATTTTATAACTCTGTTTCCATTTACTAATGGCATTCATTTTGAAAATGAATGTAATTAATCAAATTTATTCTATATAGTTTCAACTTTGCAAATATAAAATATGAAAGCAAATATAGCACACTATCTGAAATTCAAATATTTCACTTTATCATAGCTCTGTTTCAGTAATTTTAATTGTACAATTATTTTGAAGTGGTCCTGCTGTCTTACAGATTTATATCACGTGGTGTTTTTTGTTTATATTGTCTAGAGATAAATTAATATTTTAACTAGAAAATCTTAATACAAATTGAAATATCATTATTGTTTTTGTTTTATATTTCGATTTTAAAACATATATCTAATACATGTGAGATCGAAAATGATCACAATGAAGTTAAGTTTACAAACCTGAAAACTTCCTCTTAATGTTTAGCAAACTCTGTTTCTCTCTAGGTGTTCAAAATATTTGAAAATGTGTGTGTTAATCCTGAGAGGATTAACTTCAATAACAGTTGAAATGAAGTAGACTGAGTAATTCTTCCTCGGATAAATTTTTGGAGGCGGCTCTTTCGCTTTTTACAATTTCACACAAATTTCACGCTTCTTTAAATTAAACTAAATACACCTTATCCTGTATTCCAGCTGTATCACTTATAGATTGGTCATCTGCTTTATTTTATTCCTTGAATGTATGGGCAGCACCAAGTGTCGTCTGATATTATCACAAGCAACGTGCAATCATATACTAAATATATCTATTATAATAAATATGGCATGTGCTCGGTCAGAATTCCTACCTGAAAGGTGTACGGCGACTTGATGGTGGCCAGCTCATAGTAGACATCACTGAAATCGGCCGGCGTAGAGATCTCTACTTTGATGGTCTCAGCAGCTGGAACTGGTTTATCACCGGAGTCAGCGGATCCGGGAGCAGTGGCGGACTCGGAAGGAATCTATGGAGAGAAAACAGAAATGTTGAAATAAAATAGAAATATAAGTATTTCTGTGAAGATTGGGAACAGTGGAAGGACGTAAACATAACGCGCTCGGAGGATGACGAAAGTATAGCTAACGCATTTCAAAACAGAGGCAATATTTAAAAACGAGGACTCATTTAACAAATTGGAGCCATATTAACCGAGTAGTGTATTGAAGTGTATTTCTATTGTTCACTCTGCGCTCGCTTAAAATATAATTAAATTCCATTTTGAAATGAAGTTGTGGTTGAAAATTTAATTGGAATCTATTCGTGCGCTGCTTTGTTGGTTCGAGTGAATTCAACGTATTGTGAAATATAATTTATTTAGAACGCAAAGATATAGTAGAAATGTGAATGTTTGTTGCACATTCAGATTGAAGTCTTTCTCGCTGATGCGAATTCTTTTCAGCATACGTAAGGCACATTTAAACTTTCAACTTGACAAAATTGTTGATTTAGAAACGTATTTAGGTATTTATTTTATACTATCGTAATTCTAAAATATCCAGAATATTTAAATTATACTACCAAAATTTTAAAATACTCACTGGTTTCTTAGAATCAAGAAATCTTCCTTCGGGACCATACTTCGTCTCATTATCAAAGCTAAAATACATAGAAGACTAGTGGTGTTACAATATCACATATTTTCTCGCGTTATTGGAAACAACTATGTAATAGTTAAATATTGCAATTTTCAAAAAAAGAGCAATATCCTAAAATGGGACTAGCATCATATTTTTATCGTCCCTTATTACATACGTAAAAAAATTTTAAAAAAACATTTGAAGCAGTTTTTGAGAATATTTTTGTAAATTTCAAGCGCAAATTACTGCAAAAAAATACTGTTTTTTTCAAATAATTGTACATGATCTTTTTTAATGAGCTAGTTTTGTACGACAGACAGTTGTCTGAGGCAAAAATCTCTATCTTCAATTTTATAGTTTCATTCTTTTTGTTGCAATTTTCCAAAAATCCGAGAGTTTAACGAAAATGAGACATACACCATTCACTTAAACGTTCTTTGCACTATTCAACAACAAAATTTAATAAAAAAAGTTGGAGCAATTTTTTTTTGGAAATTTTGAAAATGCCCGAGGGCTTTCATGTAAAGTAAAATGTAAAGTTGCCCCAAAAATTAAAATATCGATTTCAAATTCCAGAGGCCGCGACATAAGCCAGAACAATTGCGGAATATCAATTTTTGGAGAAAATCTGCGAAACGGTTTAGGCACTAGCGTTGACCACAGACGGACAGACGGACGTTTTGCCGTCAATTAACAAGGAATCTGGCTACATCACGTGTTAGAGGAATTTTTGTCTAAATTTAACAACTGGATTTAACCACTTTCTCGTTACCAGGGCCCGCCAATAAGAGGGTTTCTGGCGAATATTCGCCATTTTCTGGTGCATGATTACGTAACTTCCTCTTCATAAGAAGTTATTTCTTAAGGGCGAGAATGTAAAAATGTAAATATCTCAAGTTTTCTATTTAGTTTAGCCTCTAGAATAAGACTAAATATGGTCTTGAAAGGTTGGATTAACACATTCATATTAATAAATCTAAAAAACATTATTGTCTATATATTTCTTGGACTATTCTCCTAAGTTAAACTGAAATATGCCCTCTAGGAAAACTATTTGAAATAGGGAAGGAATTGTATGTACCTGAAAAGAACACTACTGCCTGTGTATTATTTTTTTCAAAATCAATATTTTGAAAACGTTTAACTGTAAAATATGATCAATGAGTCACACCATAACTCCGTTTTAAATAACTCTACGTACGTCACTTTACTCATGTATTAAACACAGTGGACGAAAATAGAAACTTCATTCCCCTGATGCGAATTCTCTGCCTGCACCACACGTCCGATCTGATAAATATTACATTAGCGGTATTGTTACCCCAATACTGTTCACACAACTTATTTGAAAACGTCAGGGATTCATTGGCATTGTGTATTCAGGGAATAGTTGATCTGAATTGCGTATTCTACTAAATCGGGATGCCTGTTAATTTGTGCGTCGTTTAGGCGGGGTGTAAAGGGTATCCTTGCTAGCCGGCTCAAAATAGAATTCATACATTAGTAAGTCATTAGCGTAAAATTCACGCAACTTAATGGGAAGTAAAGTTCAAACATGTCACTGTCATGATTAAATACAAGAGAGGGCATGTTTCAGCATTCGTGAGCGTTAAACGTGGTATCCAGTTTCTGTTGCCGAAAACATTACCCGGCTAAATGAGGTTTCTTTATCATTCTTCACTCAGAATTTCATTATAATGAGTAAGCAACATTAATGTTGGTTTACTAGGAGTTCGACTATTTGTCATCGCTACTAATGGTGGGTTAAGAGGTTCAACGGAAATTACTCATTCTTTCTTGTTATTCACTTTGCTTAATTAATCTATAATTTGTCAAGAATGAAAGAGATTAACACAGTAATTTAGCACTTCAGAAACAAATTATGTTAGTTCAGTGTTCTCTTATAATTAGATATATTATTTAGACATAAAGGTCAAATAATATATTACACACCAAGATGTATGGTTTCTATTGATAATAAAAACATTGAAATATCTCGTGTGAAAGTATGTGATTACTTAAAAAATGGGGAGATACCCAATGTGGAGGCATTTTATTGTAGATGTGTCAGTTGGGTGGATTCAGCAAAAGTCAACATACAAAAATCACCTATTTTATGGTTGCTCAAGCAATTCTCTTACTTTACCATTGTTTGTTCTCAGTTCAAGAATAATCAGTAAAATTTCACTTTGTTTTGCGTCGAATTGACTCTTCTTTCCAAAGATTTGTTTTTTAATAGGGAATAGCACAATTGGATTACGAGTTAAGACAGGGTGTCTGTTCGTGTGGATGGAGGTTTATAAAGAGTGAAGCAAATTTCTATTTTAACCATGTGTGTTTTGCAGAGTTACTAGCAGGGGCCTACCCGCCTGGGCTCTAGGCGAGCGGCGGTCTCGTTCTCAAACTTCGGGCATGTGCGATTTTGGAGGACGCTCTCTTTTACCCTAATGTATGTCGTTGCGTTAATGTGTGGAGGTTTGTTGGGAGGAAATACAGAGTGTGCAGTGGTGGGGCGTACCTGCTCTGGCTCGAGGCGCGCGGCGGGCTCGTTCTCGGCGTCGTCGGGCAGGGGCGCGGCCTGCGGCTGCGGGGGCGACTGGGCGGAGGCGGCGGCGGGGGGCGACGGGCGGCGGGGGCGTGGGCCGCCCTCCTCGTCCTGGCGGCGGATGGCGACGCGCGGCTTGGGCGTCGTCTTGTAGGACCAGCGGCCGGCCGGGCGCGACAGCTTGAACTTGTAGAGGCTGGTGGAGGAGCCGGCGGCGTCGGGGGCGGAGGGCTGCGGGGTGCGCGTCTTGTAGCGGCGCGACGAGGGCGCGGCGTCGGCGGTGGGCGTGGGCTGCGGGCGGGCGTCGGCCGTCGCCGCCGGCCGGAAGCCGCTGCGGCGGTTGCCCGACGCGCTCGCCTGCCCGAAGCGCCGCGACGCCGTCTCGCCGCTGTACACGGACACGGTGGCCAGCTCGGGGGTGGCGGACGGGGTGCGACCGAAGTGCTTCGAGAACCTGCGGCACACAAAGCGAATCACATGAGCGGGGTATTTTGGGAGAGAACGCGTGTTTGGTAGCATATATTATAAATGAAAAAAGATAAAGTCGTTTCTGTTCATAGAATTTACATTGTAACAAGTACACTGCTGGTGATCTATCGGATAATTACAGGGAACAGAAACGAAAGGTTGGTGAGAGCGAAAAAGGTCGGCTGCATTAACGGAAGGCACTGTTTATGCTCAAATAAGAGCTCCAGGTGTGTTTTCATCCTTAAGTAACGATTGTTATTCTATTTTTTTTAATAAAATTAAAATTTGTGGAAAAAATCTACACATTTTAAACTTAAATTCTAGTAAAACTACAAAAAATATGCGAAAAATATTTTCACTGTTGGTCACTTCTTTCATAAATTGACTCTCTGATAAACTAATCAAACTAATATCACTGTAATTTGGTTCGCGTCGGGAATCCTTTCGTAACGCTACTAAACTAATAATTAACTGAATAATAGAGAAAATGAAAATTAACAATGTTCGAATCTCATTGCCTGAGAAAATACATCAACAAGAAAAAAATAGTAGAGTAGAAATCACAGTTATACATTGTTCTAATTTGAGTACAATATTAAGGCGTGCTTTACAGTAACTTAATTACGCTTACGGCCGCTTACAGTAACTGTTTAATAAACAGACGTAAAACCTGAACGTATGTTTATTAAACAGGAAACATACGTTTTTAAAAAGTTTTTACAGCATTTTTCAAGTTTCCCTTATGCGCCGCTCTGTGAGTTTACGCCCACACATCATCAAGTTCACAACAAGCTGCATTCTAATGCCGACGCGGAGCGTATCTCAGTTCCGAATTTAACCCGTGCGTTGTCTTCCTTGTGGTCCTATCAATATTTAATGGCCGCCTATGTAAACATCGGCGTTGTTAGACGCTACGGGACAGATTATAACGAGCGCGTGAGGGAATGCGGACGTGGGAGTTTATCTGCGGCCCCTGCACTCAAATCATGCAGGCTCCGCTGCGCATGCAAATTCGGCAGCGCTTTCGGCGACGATAAAACACCACACGCACAGCACGGCGCCCGTTGTGTCGCCGGATCAATAGGCGACAGGGCTAAGGTTTGCAGCAGAAGATGGAAAACGGTTTGATAGGGTACATGTTTCAAACGGTGTTTGTTGGTTACTAGTATTATTATTTTGTGTGATGGCCTCAGTTATAAAATAATTGAGTTCATGTGAAATATTGTATTTGCGTTTTCGGAATGTGTAAAAGATATTTCTTTGGTAGAAGTTAGTAACTACCAATCAATGAATCCAAATGATATTTCAGCAAATTCATTACTCATATTGTTTTATTAAGGTGAAAATGTTTCGTCAGATGTGTCACGAAACAGTTTAAATTCTTCATCAGATGGGTCGTCAAACAATTAATTCTTAGATAGATAGATATGTAGAACGGTAGCTATCTAGATATATAATTGGATTTATCTGCTTAGAATTTAACACCCGGCAGTAGATTTTTAAAAAGTATTACAGTACATGTCAATAAAATATTATACATTAAAATATTTAAAACATAATTCACAAGTACATAAATTCATTCATTCTCATAAATACAATAGATTCTCCTTAATTTGCGTCAATGAAACGTTAAATTCTTAAAATTTACTTTTAATTAGGCGAGATAAGCGGCGAACGCGTCTTTGCCCGTGGCCCAATTAAGACGGTCGCTCTCATTTGACGGCGGGCGTGAGCGGTCGCCAGGGCACACGTGGCGCGGCGGGGGCGGCCGAGCTGTGCGCGCCCGTGCGCAAACGCGTCGACGACCGGCGGCGGCGACGGAGCAAACACGAAAGGAGCGAGAGGCCACAACCAGGGCGCCAGCGCTCGCCACCGCCGCCGCCGCCCGCCCGCCCGTGCGCTCGCCCGCGCGTCCGCAAACATCCTCACGGGTCACCAGGCAGTTTGCGCATTACGCGCGCGCACAGAGCTACCCGAGCCAGACTGGGGCCGCTGGCTTGGCGGACGATGTGGGACGATGGCGTTCAGGGGAGGCGGACTATAAAGAGGCGGCGTTTGGGACGTGTTCCGATTGCATCCCATCGGGCAACTTTTGCTAAGCTTTCCCCAAAAGCCGTAGCTTGATTGAACGTATTTCGATTGCATCTCGTAGTCAAATTTTCCTAAGCAGTTTATCTGTCTCCGTAAAAAGGCATAGCCCGATTGAACGTGTCTCGATTGCATCCCGTGAACAAGTTTTCCTAGTCTTTAATATGGTTTCCCAAAAGACATAGCTCGATTGGAGGAATTCCGATTGCATTTCGGAAGTCAACTTTTCCTAAACATGTTACCTCTCTCCGTAAAAAGGCATAGCCTGATTGAACATATTCCGATTGCATCTCGTAGCCAACTTCTCCTAAGAATTTTATGTCTCCGTAGAAATGTATAGACACATTGGACGAATTCCGATTGCTTCTCGTAGTCAACTTTTCTTAAACATTTTACCTCTCTCCGTAAAAGGGCATAGACCGATTGGATGTGTCTCTATTACATCCCGTTGGCATTTTCCCTAAGTCTTTTACCTCCTCTTTAAATGGGCATAGCCCGAGTGCATCCTCAGTTTTCCTCGTTAGTACAAGGAAAAACTCGCTCAAGTATCAATGCTTCCAATATTGCATATATATTTTGCTTTCGCTTGCACATTTGAAGAATATGAAAGGAAAAAGAGCTAATTGTCCTTTTAACGTTCCTTTTGTTATGATCTTATTTATAATGATCTGTTAGAGTTAGGAAATACTTATTTTGGAATAAAACTGTGACAAAAGTTCTTAATTTATTGAACATTTCTACATATTTCACAGGGTGCTAGAAGAGGTGGAGGGAACGAGTCTACGGTCTTCCCTTGAAATATTCAGAATTAAAGACGATTAAGTAAGACGATTCTTTCGCATTTCACTGTGTTCGAACATTTATAAATTTGTTTGAAATTGACTGCGTCATGTCGTTGGAATTGGAGTTCAAAGGGATTCCTGTCAGGATCATTGGAGTTCAAAGGGAATTCCAGATCACAGTGTGATTATATTTCACATCCTTTCACACTTCGTCTCACAATAACCGTCATCTTAATTGTTGTAGTGCTCTAGTGATGGTGGGCAGATCTCAATACATTTTGAGCTTCTCTTCGACCGCTCATCTTGCACCGAACATGTAGCAACCATAAGGGTCATAGATAATAAGAGGTAGAAACATGACTAATCGGCAGAGCACACACTATCTCGTAGATAACCATCGATGTGCTCCTCGGTACACATTGCGAGTAATCAAACTAAAATAGAATGTATAATATTCAAATGTTTGTTTTAAATTTATGATCTTCCTACCGATTTTTTCAAGGTTTTCGGTGATTTGAAACATCAGCTTTTACTATAGGTAAAACACAATTTTGAGTTCAATGGTGCATAGGACAATACAAATTGTATCTTGTTCGTTGAGTTTGAAAGTTTGTTTTGTTGACTTAGGCACAAATGGTAGAAGTGATTCAAAGCTGGTGTACTAGTACATCGAGTTCTTAATTTCCTTCTGAACATTATTCCAGCGCCTCTTTAATTCGTCAGTACATTCGAGTTCAATTTGAAGTGTTTAAAGGAATGAATGTTTGTAAGGCTGCAATACTTTACCAAGAAAGGAAATATCACTAAACTTCCATTATAAACAAATAACCGTAGACCGTAATATATTAATTTCAACTCCCTTGATTATGAATATTTTTCCAAACGTTAATATTTCAATCAACTTATCAAGATAATTATTTAAATCATCGTGTAAAAAGTGAACCAAATTCGATTTAAAAAGTTTGATCGACCTTAGTATTGTAATAGAATGTTTAAAATGAACTAAGGCAGATACATTTCTTAGGAAGGTAAAGGTAAAAAAGGTAAACGGAAGAATAAAATTTTCTACAAAAATAGTATGGTCTTGAACCAAAATTATACAAAATTGTTATATTCATATTTCTTGCTGCGAAGGAGGATTTTTACGTAAGACAACACTCCTTTAAATGAAAGGCGTGAAAAAATGTATTGGGTATGTCGAGTTTTCGCATGATGTTTTGGATACTATTTTTTGCTTTACTGCAGAGCTAATTAAATTTCCAGGAATGTAGAGAATACGCTATTTTGTGTTGTATTAGTAACTGAACGAGAACTGCCTGGAGCACGATAAAAATAACAAATCATGATTCCACTATTATTGTATCGACAAATGTTGCAAAAGCGTTCTTGTAACGTCGGTAGCTTGAGGTAAATCACCTGAAGGCGCTTTGCGTAACAACTATTGGCGAGAAGAAGAGAATTGTTTCAAATGATAACGCATTCACATCTAAAGATAAAGAATATATTTGCCATATGAATTCATAATTGTTTACAATTAGACTTCTCTCTCTGGCAAATTTTTCAAATTTTATTTATTTTCCCTTTTGTTGAATTATATCGTCAGAGGAACAAAATAATGTATTTTTATGAGTATATTGTTTTTATGATTGTCTTCTTAATGTCTTGGTGGTGATTTAAATATTTTGTAATAGTAAATAAAACTTAACATAGTCATATTACATTATGTTGCACGTTATATTTACTTAATAAGTGCCTAAACAAAGGATTCTGGAACTCAAGAAAACGTGCACCGATGTTCTTCTCCCCCATACGTAACATAGAGTTTTTACTTGTTTTGTTTTACTAAATAAATCAAATCAAATAAAACTTTTAGCCTGAAGCAGAGAGAGTACAAAGTTTTAAACTACGGAATTCAACGAATTCTTGAAAATTCATATTTAAAACGCTATAAATCTAACAAAAAGGGATAACTATTATGAGTTCAATACCTTTACAGAACATTTTCCTCCTCGACCTCTCACCCATACATTTTTCATTTTATTATATCCCTACGAACATTTGCGGCTTCTCATGGCTTCGACTTTACATGGACATTCACTGGTGGTACACCGTACGTATCCAATGCATCCTGAAGAGCAAAAAAGCATTTCTCTTTGGAGAACAAATGCTAAGAGGTCCCCGAATGCGCTGGCGGCAGGCATGCGTAAGAAGGGAGGGAGGCCCTCGCAATGACGGAGCTCACGACTGGCATGTCGCCCCGCGCTCCATTCTGCAGCGCGGCGCGGCGCGGCGCGGCTCCGCTCCGCTCGGCGTTTCTCCTTAGTCATTATCCCGTCGCTATAATTATTCTGCGTCGGCGTCCTTGCTGCATGTGTCCTGTATTCTCGCACATGCTTCCACTCCCGCTCCGTGGTCCTTCCTCAGCGCTTGATTTGCCATCGGTTGGCCTTACCATCGCGCCAGGCTTTCGTTCCATGTCGTGCGCACCGGCGGCCTTGCCTTTCTACGTGTCTTTGTTGATGGAAATCGCCAAAGGTGTCATTGCCTTCTTGCTGTCTGATGCGATTTGTTCTTTTTCTTTGAGTATTGAGAAATGAGACATTTGCGATTGAAGGGAAATTTTGCGTCGGATTGGAAGGAAATTTGGGTCAAACTACTAACAGGAAATTGTTTGAAAAGAAGCTTGAAGTAAATTTTATATTCATTATTCTTGCATGCAATTCATTCTATTGAATACACGATATTTGAAAAAACTGTAGTAAGTGCAGTAAGCTGCCCCACAAATAAAATGAAATTAAAGGTTCAAAAATGAATTTTCTGCCTTACTATAACATTCTCAATATTCTTAAAATCGCTGGTTCCCTATTGCTATTTTGTCACCTTACATAGTCAACTCTTTTACTTTTGTTTAACAGATGTTTCATTTTGTAGACACCATTAAAGAACCTCTTATAAAAGATTTATTTATTCTCTTGTTTCAATCATACTGCATATGTATACCATATGGTCATTGCTTTTTAGACTTCGAGATATTTTCTAGACATTTTCATATCTTCCCAAACACTGTATCGAAAACCACCAAGCTAACTCTGTCTCATTATTTCTGCTGTCTCCATTTACTCTTTGGTCTCTTCCAAAGCTCGCCTTTCAAGTGGTCCCAAAAACTCCCGCTCCATCCCTTCTATAGTTAGCAATATCCTGACCATGACCCCGCCCCTACTCTCACTCCTCGACATCCAGAATAGTCTCCATCAGACCAAATGCTGTCACCGTTCGTAACGTGTTCATCGTTCCCGCGTACCATTCCGGTTGCACTGTCCTCGCTTACGCACGCTCCGCCACACCCGCCACCGTCCTTCCACTTCCATCCCACTCCCACCGTCCTTCCTTCTCTGCCCTTTCCTCCACATTCGTCACCGCCCCCGTCGTCAGCCCGCGAGATAATGTTCGGGAGGACCATTAGGCGCCATCAGGCCCGCGCGAATTCACCGCAGCGGCGACGAGACGACGCCATTTGCGGCGGCGGAGGCCACGCGCGGAGCGGCGACGGCGGGGGGGGGGGCGGGGCGGTCAAGCTGGACGCGCGGGCACGACGTGGCGGCGGGTGTTGGCATATCGGCCGCGGACAACGCAGACGCCGTGGACGTCGTTACTTACGGCGCCTTGGCCGGCGGAGGCTGCGATGGGGCGCGGGAGCGAGCGAGGCGGTCTGGGGCTGCCGCAACAAGGAGGGAGCGGTTGAGGCTACTTCCTTTGTTGGGTCAAGCTCGCTTCGTTTATGCGTACCGGGAGAGATGGCTCAGTGCATCAACCTGATGTCAATTCAGTCCCTCTGACCGGGAGGTCCTAGGTTCGAGTCCCGACGGCGGCAGGATTTTCGACACTAGCTTGTCAGTTCGGTCGAATTCAGTCGCTGTCTGGAGGAGAATTCTAGCGGCCGCCTGCGCTGATCGGTAGTTTTTCCGTGGTTTCTCCGATCAACACCAAGCGAATGCAGGAGCAGTACCCTATCAAACGGGCCACGGACCGCGCGCGATCTTTCCTTCATCTTCCTTGTCCTGTCCTCTCCTCTTACACACACACACTAACATGCATTACACCGGTCGGGAGCTTGCAGCTTGTCCCGACTGGGACGGTGCCACGCTAGTGGGAAATACCTGGTTTCAGGGGAAAACCCCGCTAGTCGACGGTAGGTTGACGCCAGATCTCGCCATCCGGCGGGGAAAAGATCATCACCATCTCCCGAGAGAAAAAACGCGCACTACACTTACGGCACTAATGACCTGAGTTGTTGACGCGCCCGGAAACACGAATCAATCAATCAATCGTTTACGTGTGTTCAATAAGTCACAAATGTATGCAATGGAATTTGTTAGTTAATTCATTTGTTAAACGTATTGATTGAAATGATAGCAGAGTGTAAGTAATCGATGTTTCACTCTTATATAGATCCGAGGTGTATAAAATCATTCCATTTTATTAATGTTATAACTTGTGTTTTAAATGACGTCGCAGTCTTCCGCAGCTAGAGTCATGATCTGGGTTGTCCGGGTGACGGCGCGTAGAACGCTGAAGGGCCGACGTTTCAACCATCATGTCGTTGTCTTCTTCGCACTAGCAGCCCTGAACACAGTATGATGGTTGAAATGTTGGCACCTCAGCCTTTGATGGGGCATCACCGGACAGCCCAGATCATAACTTATGTATTGTAACAATATTGTTAAACATTATTTTTAGTGGAAGAGAAATTTCCTTTCATTGTACAAGTATTTAATTTAGGCCAGTGTTTTGATGGCACAAATTACAATCGTTTATAACACATCGACTGAATAGAAATTATAGTTTAAAAATTGATATTTGAAATCAATTAATTTAAATCTTTTCACCCTAATTCATTTTAATGACCTGCGCATACATGCAGTATTCTTTTTTCTACTCTGCACCAAATCCGCATGATCTGCGTGTCTACGCAATTTGCACAAACGTTAAAGCTAGGGTTATTTACCTTGGATACTTTTGGACTTTGCATTTAGGACCTTTGTTGGTTGAAATGACAAGAATTTAAAATATTAAACTTTTATTTTTCAGTTGCATTTTATGAATTATTAACAATAAAATTACTGAAGTACTTTTAATTACTCAGAATTGAAGTTGTATTAATGATTCATTTAGCGTATTCAATATTTACGAGCTGCATTATTTGTCGAAATTGAAAGTGAAATTTTGAATTAATTAATTTTCTCTCTAGTAAAATTAAATGAATTTATTATCGTAATCCATAACAACTTATTATCTTCGTTTGCGATGAAATTATAAATGTATTTGTGGTCTCACCAAAACAAATAAACCGTGAGAATGAAGCTTTAGGTTATTTTTATCCTTTTTGAACGAACAGAAAAGGAACAATGCGAGATTCTAAGACGAGTGCAACATGTAGTTAGGTTCCACCGTGATACAGTGAGTCAATGGAAGGAGGGATTGTACAAAGGACGTAGCGACCTTCCACCTCGCTCAGACCGACACTTCGTCCCGCCTCCTCCGTGAACTGTTCTGCGAATGGGTGCGGCCAAGGTTCCAGAAACACACAGGTCACTCGCTGTACTTCTGTCAGAGTGATGTATTAAAACGAAGAAATTCGGAGTTGCGTATGAACACTTCGTATATGATACTTAATATTAGATAAGGCCGAGAAGCTGACTAATATCTTACACCAAAACTTCCTTCTCTTGGAGAGTTGTCTGTCGGCGAGGATGCTTTCAAACGATGCGTTTGAATCTTGGGGTCAACCGTTTTTACTCGGAGATTTTATGGGTTCCAGGGTTAATGTTAATGTGAAACAGCGAGATAAAAATAATTGCACACAGAAGATTCTTCCTGCTTCTAATGTCTCTCCAATTACTACACGCTTGCGGCGTAAAGAAGAAAATGTATTTTTGGCAACCGAATGGCACGCACGTACATACACTAATGAGTTGTCTGGATGTAATAATCACTTCTCCCAAAAAGCAGTGATTCCTTACTGTGTTCGCTCAATTCGAAAAGAATATGTCGATATAATTGCGTGACACTATCTCACTGATATTTTTATAAGTACAAAAGTATTCTAATTGTACATTCATTTCTATTTAGGGAAATTAAAAGTCTCATAACTCAAACAGACATTAACTACACCCCTTATTAAAAATCTTAGAGACATAAAATGTGAAGTATTTCTTGAGTTCCGTTTATCCTCTTAGAGATTGCCAAGAGCACATCAACGAACAGAAGAACAACTCGAATGCCGACGATTAAACACATTGACACGAACGGAAATGCGTCGCACGCCATGCAGCTATTTGCTAATAAGCGCTCCACAGGCCGCATTCTTCCAGAGCAGCTAGACTCTACAGCGGACCTTGAGGCGCTCCCCGGGAGCAGAGGCAGCTGCGAGAAGCGGAATGGTGTAAATACCGCGCCGACAAGACGCGAAGTGGCCTGGCCCCGTGATGTATTGCCGGAGGCCGGGGCGAAGAACTAGATTCCCAGGGATATTTGCATGCCTACTCCGCATCTGTAGTGAACTGTCTCGGAGGCGCTCCGTTAAACGGCAAACCTTCAACGCGGCACGTTTTCTAAAGACTACGCGATACATCATTAGAGCGCTCGAGATTCAATTAAAATCTAAAGCCACTTTTCAGAGAAGGAACTGAATTTAAAGGGAGGGTGATAGAGAAAATGCAAATCGCTTAAGGGAGGAGATTAGAAAAAACAATGAATAAAACATTGGCGAAGTTTGCAAACAAAACTTACTTAAGTTAGTAACAGAGCCTTCGCCTCGCACTCGGAGTTCATCGCTCAGTGGAAGCTACGGGCGTTCGTCGACTGTCGGGAGAAAGAACAAACGACACGCAGTTTTTCAAAAGCCTATGCTCTCGCGTGGATAATCTGCTTTTCGTCTAATGTAATAACGAGTTTTGAAATACTATGTATAAAACATGTCGTTATTTTATGACGAGATACATTAATCGCATGCGAAATTTGTTATGAGAATGCATTTAGTTGCATGTGAAAAATAGCTTAACCAGAAAAAAATATAATAGTGATATCAAAGATAATAATACAAAATACACTTTGATACAGAGTTGAAAAAAAAGAAAAAAATGTTGAAAATTAAAAGTAATCAAAGACACAACTGAAAATAAAGTTCCTAACGAGAATCGTAAAAGGGAATTGATTTAAGGTAATATGTCTTTAATGCAGGTATATATGTTTTGAATTTGGGGTTTACAATTGAAACGATTATGTTGTAAAATATATATTACATGATGTAGCGTTATTAGAACGAATACATTTTTAAAATTAATATTTGTTGTTTGTTCTTGGTTCAAAGAGTTTTTTCTCAATAAAAGGTCAAATATCGCAAATTGACTGTATGCAACCAGTGACTTTCGTCGGTGCATCTTTATAATCGCATCCAGAACTTCGAGCGAGTTTGGAATCAATACGAAATACCAAGAAATCACTGCTGTTACGATATCAACGCATATTTTGAACAGTCTCGCGTATATGAGAACGTCAACTTGAATCGTGGACACCTGCGGCGGCAAAACCTCTGTCAAATTGTGGGTTCGTATGGCACGTAAAGAAATGAACGTTTCTATCTGGCGATAATGGCATAAGCAGAGATAAACCATCTCATATCCAATACAATATCATAAACAAAAGGGTTATTTCATGCATTCACCTTATACTTCGCCCAAGAAAGCAAAGTATAAGTTCTGTGTACTTGGTCGCCAACATACAATTTATGATACGATCCTCTCTCATTCTTGTATTTATGTACCAACTATCAATATACCTTATTCTCATGTGACCTCTCGTTGCTCGAAAAAATCTACGACAAGCGTTTATAATTTTACAGAGAGATTTGTTTCGAAATTTGAAAGCGATGCGGCAAACCATATTCGGGAAGCGTAAGTTACAGTGGGACGAATGATAGTTTTGTAGAATAAAGCGGCCTTTGTCAGTTTAAACGAGGACCTGAGGTACTGTGCGTGTCGTAATGAGGTAACTGAAGTAAAGAAGCAAAGCTGTAAAGAACGCGTAGGGCTCACGCAGGGAGACACTGCTGAAACTAGAGCCAGAGATCGGGGGTCCCACGGGGATAGGGAGACGGGGACCTCGGGAGGAAGGAGGCACAGGGCGTTCTGCGTTGGAGCAGGAGGCTAGGGTGGCGGCGGCGGCTGCGACGCGGCAGGTGCGTGCGTACGCGTTGCGCGGCGCGGCAGATTGCGCCTCCCAAAATGGACACGCGCAATTACGCCGGGGCCTTCGCCCATCGATCAGCCGCCAACGAGGGACGCGGGGTGGCGGCAGGTCGCGCCCCCGCGCCCAGCACAGCGCCGCTTCCGCTTTCGCCTCCTCCTACTCCACCTGTTACCAACGCCGAAGCCTGCCACTACTGTTGTCACTGCCACTGCCACTGCCACCGTCTCCGTCGCCTCATTCACCATCGCGGCCGTCACCACCACGTCTGTCACCACCGCCTCAGTCACCACCGCCTCAGTCACCACCGCCTCCGTCACCCCCGCCTCCGTCGTCACCATTTCCGTCACCACTGCCTTCGTAACATCGCCTCCGAACACCATTGCCTCCGTCACTACCGCCTCCGTCGTCACTGCTTCCGTCACCACTGCCTTCGTAATCATCGCCTTTGTCACCACCGCCTGTCACCACTACAGCTGCCGCCGGTGAGAAAGAGTACGATTGGCGTCCTTGCCTTGCAAGTATGGTCCATGCCGGAAGTGCTTCTAATTTTGGTAATTTTCATAATTTCGGTTGGCCATTATTTATTCGCCATTAAAGAATAATAAATTATGATACACTACTGCTTATCATCGTGAATTTCCTTGCTTCATCTCGTACAACGAAATGAGAGAAATCACACCTTACGTGGGTTTCGAATCCATAATCTAGCTTTCGCAGAGCTTGTGCCGCCACAGCCGTTTGTACTTCCTAGGGGAAGTTAATTAGCTGAATAATATAGCTATGTTTGCTACTCTATAAGCGTAAACATCTTTTCCTTCTTTCTATTAAAATTAAAAGTTGTAATAACATTCTCCAACTTCTATCTGACACTGATTACACCTCGTGCTTCAGCGCATTCTTGGAAAATAAGCGTTGAATTGGAATTAATTACAATGCATCTAATTTAACTAGTGTAGAAGGTATTTGTAATGTTAAAGCTTTTTAAATTCTGAAGGCCACATAACGGTTGTTGTAATTTTTATTTACAATTAATGAACATCTTAAATGGACAAAGGTGTTGATAATGCAGGTTTTTAATTATATTACCCGTCCATTTTTTAAATTTTTGTTCCGGGAGCGTGCGAATCATATTGCTTCATAACCCACTAAAGAAAAATTTGAAATTTCGCCCATAATGTAACTTGAAAGCAAAGACATTATTTGTTATTCTACGTTATGTTTTAATATTTTTCTGAGAGTGGACTATTACTCCAATCAGCCTTTATATCACAACCGTAACGTAGTTAATTACTGCTCTAGGAAACTTATGAAGGTCGAATTTGCCTGTCTCGCGAATGTGTTTCATTCTCAAGGACCCGCTCCTTGAATGTACTAGTACATATAGTATTGTTTGTCAGTTCTGACATTCTTCACGACATTTGCCTCTTATTATTAGTGTGTAACAAATACCTCATGACCTTCGCTTCAAAGGCTATAATTTTCACGAATAGTGATATAAGAAAACTGGGACAGATATTTCAAAATAGCAATCCTTGATCGAAGGTAAAGCACGTTTACCAAAAGTCAAGTAACAATTAATTTTGGTTTTTCGTTCACGTATTGTTTATGTCCACAGATATAATTCTTTAATTTGTTACACATTACTTGAAAAAAGAGATGCTCAGGTTCTTGATTATCTGTATAACATCATTACAGAAATATTGGGTTAGTAGTGAGTGCACCTCAACTCTAAAATTGTATAATGTATATTTGACAAACACAAACACATAACAGCAAGGTTTTAAAACATGAAAAAGAACAACCTAGTCCATACTGTTGAATGAAAACCTCTAAACTGACTCCGCGTATTTTGGTGTGCAACATTAATGGCGAATCCGTACATTGTGAATAATAATTATTGCTGCATTTATACGGCTTCCAAAATTGTTGAATATATTTCGATCGACACTTAATATTGCTTCATTTATTAGGTTTATTAATAGCTACATGTCGTTTGGATATTCAGCTTGGATATTGAAAAATACAACATTCATCTCTGCAAAAATGTGTGTCGCTCATTGATTATACGACTTGAAAATTCCTTTCCCGGAATTTGTAAAATCATTGAAACAGATTCTCTCTGCTGCTAATTTGCTGTTAATTTGTTATCGCGAAACTGTTTCCTCGCCGTGCGTTCCACATCCATCCGCATGTGCGTGAGGCGTGGAAGCGGCGAAGGTCTCTGCATCTTTTTTTCGCGCGTCGCTCGGCCCTCGTCGCTACCTTTCACGCCGCATCCTGACTTCCTGCGGCCCGAGGCGCCGTTCCCAACGGACGCCTTGGAACCGTTCCGGTCGCTTGGCGATGCAACTCCGGGTTGCGATACCCCGACCACATCGCTTTGCATGTAGCCCGAGACCGCGATACTTCACAAGGACAGAACGCGGCTGCTCTGCAAAGGGAGAGGATAAGATTGCGAAGTGGAAGAGTTGTTGGTTGGTGGCGTTTTCTTGATAGATGTCTCCGGAGATCATTGGAGTGATTGGAGTTGGGGAAAGTCTAGTTAATATCAGGGACAGTCAGTGTATTGTTTCTTTTGAAACATTAAAAGGCTGATCTGTGTATTTCCTTTTTTAAAGTGTCACGAATCGTTTTGAAACTACAAACTGTCTTATGTATTTAGATTTTAATGAATTTATATTGAAAAAGCTTTTGAATAGTTGACTTTTCCCGATCTCCTCGAAAGTATTGGAACAATTTCAAATTATGTAAAATAGCTTTGCTATTAGAACTTCCGTTGCTAATTGAAATAAATAGTGTTCTTTCATCTCACAATATTTTCATTTGAAATACAAGTTATACTGCTCTTAATGCGCAGAGGAATTCACCAGCCCTCTGAAACACTCTAGGATTAAGAGTTCACATGTGACAAAAATGTCCGATATTCACAGCGATTATAAACTTAATTTCTTTAGTCGAGATCAATTGTACTTGCTTTTTTGCCCTCCCCGGTGAATATGAGATACCCACTCAGGGAGAGCATCGCAAATCGCAAAATGATTTTACATTCTTTCAGAACACTTCTCTGTACATCGAAAAGTCCCATCGGCTGTCTTGAAAGGATCGAAACCCGACATTCGGAGCGTTGACAAATGGTTCTGCGATTCTTGGCTCACATGCATGATACGGTGTGTTAAGAAGCAATGCATCACAATTATTTCCAACTTTATTATCGGCTCGGCGGGCGGGCGAGCGGGCGGGCGGGCGGGGAGCGTCTGAGGCCGGGGCGATGCGGCGCAGCGCGGCGCGGCGTGACGCTCCTCGCTTAGGAGACCCCCTGCGGGTGGACAGCGCGCCAACTACGCGCGGAGCAACTTGGCGGGGGAGATAATATATGGAAGGCGAAATCGCGGAATATGAGCAAGTTTAGTATTCGAAGAACTCTGGGCGGAAACTCCGTTGCGTTCGGAGTTCAGTTGAGCTGTGTCATTCGATAATTCCAACCAGTGTTTCTGGAATAGTAATTTATGCTCGCTGATGGAAATAATTCACGGTAAACATTTTAGTTTAATATTAACTCCCAACTAGTGTAATAATTTAGGTTTAGTTTTTGTGCAAATTAAATATAAACGTGTTTGTAATTTTGTAATATCTAACCTGCTTGGAATGCTTTCAATAAGTAAAATACATAATACAATCAGAACAAATTTTCTCAGAAGACTTAGCGATGACATTACATAATTTTAATTAGATGATGATTTTGTTTCCCATAATGACACTTACTCTTTAAAAAGTTCATATTCATTGAAGTATAATAATAATAGTAATAATAATAATAATAATAATAAGTTCGTAATAAGTAAACGAGGACCCCACGAGGTATACTTTTCCGTCGTCAGCGGCTCCATCGCATCCGAGGTCCGGTGCGCGGGACACGACCTGGCGCCCGTTCGTCATGCGTCCGACGCGATGACGTGCGCAGTTTATCTCCCTGGCGCACGGAGCGCTGCCTTCCCTAGCCGCCCCCGCGACGCAACATGCGCCCGCGTGGTCGCTGCACGACATTCGAGGAAGGCGCTGGCCTTGGGAACCTCAGTCGCGGACGGTCTTGATTGGAAAGAGCAGGCAAAACGAGAACTTGAACATCGATTTCGATGAATTACTGGATATTCAAAATAATAGAAATTTAAAGATTTAAAGATCCTTAATTAGAATCTTTGCGAAATGATGAGTATTACAACAAATTATAAATAATAAAGAAATATAGAAGGAATTCCCCTGTGAAAAAAAATGCCATTTTTGGTAGTGACCAAAATATGCTCCAAGAAAGTGTCTCTTATGTAGATGGAGCGCCAAAACTAATTCATTAAGCTTCATGTATCAATTAAATAAATGAATAAATAAATATCGTTCGCACGTTTTAAAGGAGCTACGAATATTTGTAAAATAACGTTTTGCGTAAAGAGTTATTCTTATAAACCTTTGTTTGGAAAATAAGTATTCAGGTATAGTCTAACACACACTAAGAAACCTTTGAGTAACAGATTCTCCAGAACATTCTCGATATTTGATGTAACAAGAATTTAAGCTGTATAAGTGTACATGTGACGCAGTTTGTTAGTAACATCGAGATTTTAATTTTCTCATTGTGTTCATTCTTAGAAAAAAGTTTCTACGTATTCTAAATACAAAATACGTATACATCTAATGTTTATCGAATACATAGTCAACCTAACACTCCTACTTCGTTACAGTACAGTCTGTTTACTAACAACTCCAATTCCCGTCTCCCCAGAAAAAAAATCGTCGCACAAATTCCTGGCGTCGAAGAGTCGATAACAGTTCGGAATGCGACCCGAAGAAGGAGAAGAAGAAGAATCTCCGCGCGGCGTGCTGCGTCTGTCTCTAATGACGCCGAAAATCGCCGCGTTCTCGCAGCGCCCCACGCGGAAGAGGCGCGCGTCCCCCGAAACAATTGACGTGCGCGGAGCGCGCCGACCCGACCCGACCCGGCGGCGGCAGCGCGGCGCTCGGGAAAGTGCCGCAGAGGGCGCCCGGCGCGGCGCGCGGAGGCGAGCGGTGAAGAGGTGCGGAGGAGGAGGAGGAGGAGGGGGCGGCGAAGAGCCGGGAAGTGGCGCGCGGCGTATCGGGGAGTCGAGGAGGAGTCCGCCATTATTTCGAGGCGGGTGGGCGGCGGGCGGGGCGTTTCCAGGTGGAGAGCAGGCGGAGAGGATGGCCCCGGGGTGTCTGCTCTAGAGGCTTCAGGGGCGCTTCTCAGCGGGAGGAGGAGGGGACGGAAAATGCGCAGAAAAAAGGTCGTTCACAAGAAAACGCCAAGTATGTCAACTATTGCTTTATTCGATATTACGAACTGTATAAGATATTTTATCAAACCATCAAGGATCCCCATTTTTAAGACAGTTTCTATTATATTTCTTTTAGAAACAGAAAAGAAATATTAACCACATATTTTCATACTTTATTGTTGGGACATACTCCGAGGTTTACGTACTATGAGGACGTACTTCGTTTCGACGAGGGTTTTTTCGTCATCTTCAGATTCACTGACGTATATTAACATAATTGCAGTATTATATAAGGTTGTTCTTGAATTTGTTAGGTCTCATTTTTATTGATGAAATGTATAAAGTTTCTTATATATGTTCAGATACATGATAAAGGATTCTGCTGTAATGTAGCTTATGATATCTCTTTATATTTTGTGTTTTTAAAAGAAATATAATATAAAGTGTCTTAAAAATAGAGATCGTTGATGTTTTGATCAATTATTGTTTGTTACGAGTTCCTACAAAAATACTTGACATTTTTTGATTAAATAAGCGAAATACTGAACCGTAAATGGAAATTATACAATTGAAATTTGTGACTGTAAAATTTGTGAAGAAAATTAGTTTTTTTCTAAAAACTAAAAAGTCAACGTTAAACAGAAATCCGAACTTCAAAATAGAACAGTGGTAAATAAATAATACTACGAGTTGTAATACTCAGAAAAGGGTTAGCATTTGAAAACAAAATTAAATGGTTATCGTGTCTCAATAAAAAGGCATACATAGGACATTGCCGCTGGGTTAAGTAAGATTAGAGAAAATAATATTAAAAACGAAGCGTCTAGAAAAGGAATAGAGGGTTGCCAGAAAAAGGAGACAAAATTTGGTAGTAAAACGAAGGAATTGTGGACTGTTAATCTGCGAGTAACTGTCGCGGAGTGTATAGTTTGTGACCGTCGCCAGAGGGCAAACCGACTTCGCAGGCGCCGGCGGAGCAGATGAGGGCTGGCAGAGGCAGCGAGGCGACGACAGGGAGACGGCAGCGCGCGAGAGACTTGTCGCCCTGGGCCAGATCGATGCGTCGAATCGGCCCGGTAAATTGACTCCAAATTGCAGCCCGGGGCGCCCTTGCGCACCCTGCCTCGTCGATTCCTCCCTCTCCGTCCCTCTCCACCTCGTCCTGCTCCCGCCCCCGCGACGGCGCCTTCCACACCTGCCGAGGCGGCCGCGCCGGGCGTAGCTCACTGTTCGAGCGCTGATAAGACGCCTTCTGTTAGCTGGGCCCCAAGGTCCCCGATTTGGATCACAAAAGGGGAAAGAGATGAAATACTACGTCGTTTGAACGAGGATCAAATCGGAAAATTCAATCTTGGCTTTCTGTTGTTCTGATGGTTGCTTTAGAAGGAAAAGGGAAGAATGTGATGAGTGAAACACTCTTCGGTAAGAAAGTGGCTTTTTTGTTGCCTTAGCAAGTTTGTTTAGGAAATTGGTCAAGATTTCTTTGATAGGGTAAAATAATCGCCAAAATATAAAATATAGAAGTACATTTATGCGAATTCTTTAATTTTTTTCAAAATTGTAAATCGATAGAAAAATAAATTTAACAAATTCTACACAATACTCTCTCAACTGGAACCGCTACAACCTTAGGAAATGACTATGATCTTTAATAGCATATAAATATATATTACCCATCATAATGCCTTTCTTTATCTACATAATACCGTTACAATAATGTATTCGATTTAAAATGCTTCTAATTAATTTTGAGTTGTAATACCACTTATGTGCTACTTCTCCTATCAGTCCTCATAGTCATTTCTTTCGTTTCTTCCATTTTTTTGCACACAAGTCGCACCTCACTCTTTCGAAAACCTCTGGCTCAATTTCTCTCACAATCGCAGCATTTCAGATCGAAACACTTAAGAAATTTCCATATTCATTGCAAAACCTTATCGGGTCAGAAGGTGCCGATTACAGCTTGCCGGCGAGCCACTAACATTTCTTTGCACATAAAACTGCCAACGCGCTAACCGCTAAACTACCGGTCAGAACTGAGCTGTGGCAAGCGCTCGATCGGTCGATCGATCGTTCGTTCCATCAACGTCTCCTTTCTCTATAGCCAGCGCCTCGCGCACTGCTTTACATCATAATATCTGACATCTATTCGCATTGCGGTCTCAATAACGTCGCTGAAAGGCAAAAAGCTCAATTAGTTAATTATTTAATTAGGGGTAATATGCTCCGCAGGTGATCACCTTTCGATACTCCCCAGCTATCTCCATCACCATTTTACCTCTAAAATGCCTTCGTCTCTCGGTGAATTCACCATTGACTCTCACTTCTAACTTCCTCGAGCTATCTCTTATCTATATCGTCTCTTTTATCCTTTCCTGTGAATTTACACAGCACATTTTGTTATATTCTATTTAGCGACACATCGACTCCTTATGATTCCAAATCTTCTTTCTCTTTACTTCTCGAATTCAGCTGCTGTCTGGACGAGAATTCTAACACTCCGGCTGCTCTGATCGTTAGTTTTCCGTCTGAACTCTCCCCTTACACACCACATACACACACACATACATTTACTTACACTACACTACAATACATGTCGGGAGATCAGTTGAGAGCTTAGAGCTTGTCCCTACTGAGTCAGTAACCCACTAACGGGAGATACTTCGATATGGAAAACCTCTGCAACTCGACGCCTGTTTTCACCATTCCGCGGGGGAAGAACACCGCCACCACCCGTAAAAAACATGCATTACACTTACGGGACGAATGAACATAGCAATTTATGCGTCCAAAACACGAAATAATCAGTCTATTTTCACTGATCACAAGTTTTTCATTAATCGAACTGGCTGGCTGTTCCTCCACACCGACACCACATTTTCCTTTCCCCTGGTTTCTGATCATGTCTCGCCATACTCCCATCTCCCTATGTTTTTCACATCGCATTGCGCTCGCTGTCTCTCCGCATCTATCTCTTCCTCTCCACGCCACTCGCAAACTATCCCCCCCCCCTACTGCAATTCCCTGTGTTGCCGGGCGGCGCCGTCGCTGCAGTGAATCAGCCCGCAGGGAGACGCACGCTCGCGCTCGCGCGCGCGCTATCTGTCGTCACCATCGCGCGTCGCGCTGCCGCCTGAGGCACGCGCGCGCGTGTTCGCGGTTAACTGACGACGACGCGATCGGGGTAAATCGGACGCCCTGCGCTGCGTTCTCTGATTTGCCGGGGTTCGTCGCGCTGAGAAATTGGAAGTTGATTCAAGCGGATCCTCTCATTTGCGACTCTCGAATGTCACAGCACTGCTGGAGGCTGATTGGTTGTTTGTCGAACGACATGCGACCAAGTTCACCCTTTGATTCGCGTCCACTTATGTAATTAATCTATTTGTCCGTGATTGTTAGAAGGGAGTGTCCCACCCTAAACGCTCCCTCTGTGATGAAATCGAAAACTGATTATGCGCTTTGTTCCAAAAAGTCTATTACCTAATCTGTGAGACGTTTTGTAGCACGCCATTACGTTTTTGAATTCATGACTCAATGAACGTAATTACTTTATCTTTTTATTAACTGGTTTGTGGCACTCTCATTTGAAGAGAGTGAGAGAGATTTGAGTTTTTAGGGATGAAATTTACTAATTGAGTTTTTATTATGAAAATCCTCTCAGTCGGACTCTGGTTTCTTTCCTCTAGTTCGTCTGTTTAAATTAACGAAAATGTTTCTTTACATTATCTTGGTATTCGCAGTATTTCAAGGCTTGCTTTGGTATAGATCAACTATACTTTTGCGTCAAGTGATTTATTTTATTATCGGAATTAAAGAGATATTTCGCAAGATAAATATATTTACAGATTCGAATATTTGAAATTCGAAGAAAATCTATCGCTAATTTCTGTCACGACAGCACTCCCTTCGACAATTTTAGATGAGAATGAAGAAAACATTTTCTTAATCGATTTAATATCAGAAATATTAATATGCATCACATCAGTCAACAGAACGAAAAACAAAATATTCTACTTATATCGTCGGTAAATTCATGCCATTCAACAAGGGCGAGATACATATCAAATCATTTCCTTACAATTTGATTCGGCAAACTGCCAACGGGGTTCCATTTTTATGGACGTCCTAAAGCAAATAATAACAATTACCTAATTGTAAGAACATTCTCATTACCCTCGTGTTCCGGTAGACGTGATGCGATGGTTTCATTGATTAATTTACTTTATAGCCTTTAATTGGAGCCTTTCTGGACCCAATTCTATAATTACTTAATGACGACGACACACCTAATTGGTTTACTTGGACGGCAGTCACGTAAAAATTAAATGCGGTTGGCTTTTTTTACATTCATTAAAATTACGCTGCACAGAAGCTTTTTGAAACTGCGATGTCGCGTTCGTGACCGCCGATCTGCAAAAATAAACAAGGTTGAAAATATCACGGGAGAGCGATTGAAAATTTCACGTCCGGGGAGTCGACACCACTCGGTTCGACAGGGCACCAAGCAGACCGACCAGAGGCTTTGGAATGGAACAGGGGATTGGATCCAGTGCTGAATTCAGTGAGAGGCACTCTGTTCGGAGAGCTCTAGAAAACACGCAAAATGAAAGGAATTGGGTGATGCCTGGACAAAATGTGGATGCCGGGAAGAACGCAGAAGTAATCGCAAATGGAATCGGAATGATCTGTAAAGTTTGCTGAGAGTATGCTTAATTACTCATGACGCGGAATCAAACTTTTGGCGATTTAAATGTAGTAGAGAAGGAACGGTAGAAGACGTCTGAGAGAAAATTAATACGAGGAGCATGGTGTATTTTGAATTGGCGTATTGAAAGAGGGATACAGTTTCATAAGGCACGGGTACACTAATGGGGTCTAATTCAAAGGTAGCGTACTGTGGAGGAGGCGGACAGGTTCAAGAGAGGATAATTCAAGCAAGCAGACTGAATGAGGAGGGGCGCTAGGTTAAGGGGGACAGGTTCATCAGCATAAGGCGATCATGGCAGTGACCAGGGTGCGACCAAGCTGCGCTCTATTGAGGAAGGGAGTGAATACAACTGGTGGATTCAAGAGGAGAATTCAGAGTGGAGACCAAGAGACAAATGGAGAAAGAAACATGAATAAGCGAACGTAAGAAGGTGAGGAGGGTATCGGAGTTAAAAGAAGAGGCAATATGTCACAAAGCGAATTAGTTTAGCTCCGTCATAAAACGGATCAAGACGCATGTGGACGAAGGGAGGTGGCAACGTAATCATGACGATGTTAGGGCCGAAAGAGTACTGTAAGGGAGTTAAGAGTAGGGGGCACGACAAAAAACAGTACGATACAAAGCGAATGAGTTTAGATCTAGCATCGATGGAGCTGACGGGCGGCGCGGATCGGTGCAGCGACGCGGCCGTGGGCGGGCGGGCGGGCGGCCGCGGGCGAGCGTGGGCGAGCAGCCGGTCCCTCAGGCGCTGTACCCTCGCCATCACCGCGCTCCCCGCTCGTCGTTTTCATGAATATTCCACATTTCGGGATTACGACTACTCCCGGTGGCTGGTCGGCGGCGGCGTCGCGTTGGGTCGGGTCGCGCCGCGCCGCGCCGCGCCGGCCCCAACCCGCAGGACGCCCCCGCGCCTGCCGCTCGACATCTCGGCGCGGCCGCGCCGTCACCCTTTAGTGGCCCCGTTAAGTGGCACTCTGCTTTACTATGCACCTTGCGCCTCGCCGACATATCTTACCCGCACCTAAGTGTTTAAGAGACAATAAACTCGAATTTGTTACTTCAAGTTGCTAAACACACTTTTGTTGCTTAGTAATAAAGACGCGGAACTTATTACAGGGTAGTAAACATTTTCGGTTTTGTAACATACAATATGTATGTTAAAAGTTGCGGATGCTATTTGTGGTAGCAAGAAAAACCGTCATATATTCACGGTTCAGTAATTATTATTTTTGTGGGCGCTAGTGTGATCACTGGCGCAATCCACATGCCCAATTGGAATCCTGAAATAACCCTTATCCAGTCGTCTTACGTCAGAACTCAAGCAAAAACTGTCGATACACCGCACAAATTACACATGGCGGTTAACCACAAATGGCTCGCCAAAACAAATCTTCCCATTGTTAAAACTCATTGACCAACATCAAAATTTCTCCGATTACGCAATCGCAACGAAAGAAACAACCGATTCGGCTGCGCAGATCCTCAATCTTCGGCGCCGAGTGCAGGTGATGCGTCGGTGGTGACGTAACACACGGCACCTCTTTCTTCAGTGCGGAGCGCTATAGATAATCGCCCCGGTTTTTCGCCGAGCCGCGATGGCGGCGGGGCGGGTTGCGGCGGGGCCGCCCGGGTTTTTGCCGCGCGCGAGGCGTCGCAGGTGGCGACCCCGCCCGCGGCGACGGCACCTGTGGGCGCGCGCGGCACACGTGGTCGTCACGCGTCGTGAAGACGGACGCCTTCCGCCCGTGATTTACGCGCAGCCGCGCCCGCGCCCGCCGCTCTGAGCGCCCTCCGGGTGCGTGCGTCGGGAAGGGGGAATATTAAACGGGGACTCGTTTTATTTGCCGCAAAGTAGTGTTTCGAGACCGAGTGAAATGGCTTAGTGTTGCCAAGGTCGATGCCACCAGCGGGAGTCCGTGGCACGAGTGCCACGACGAAATCGCCTCTCGAGGCACTTCATAAACCCGCCGCAAGAGACAACGCCATCACTATTGTAAAACGGCAGGTTACTAACAGTTTCCTCTCCCGACGCTAGTGGTGCAGAGAAGCTCGTGGCATGGCACGGTGACGCCAGGCGTGCCACTGTCATCAGTTTGACACCACTGGCTTAGGGCATAGCTGGCGTTGCAGTCGGTAGGCCTCGGTTCGATCCCCAGGCCGGCCATCCTGACCAGGGTTTTTGTGGTTTCCCTCGGCCATGCAGGCTAATGATGGGATGGTTCCAAGAGACCACGATCATCTCTCATCATCTTATCACCTCATAATTCACAGGCTGGTATTCCAGCTACTTTGAATATTCTCTTAGAGGGGTCAGCAAAGCTCTCACGCTATCTAAGTATTACTATTACTACTACGAGTAGTAATAGTAAGTATTTAGAGACGATATTTAAATAAAATATAAATGTTTTCAGGCGAAAATTATGTAAAAATTGAGAGAATAATTTTGAAAACGAACAGACGCTTGGGAAGTATTTCTCAACCTCCCATCTATTATCACTAATTTTCAGTGCTCGCAGAAACTGAAAGAAAACCAAGTATTCTCCGACCATATGAGTTGACTATGGTTTCCTTAGACAACAGGTACTCGCAAAAGTATAAAAATAGTGATTCAATTTCGATTTGTCTGAAAAAAATGAAAATGAAGACGGGCACCTTCCGCGAGTGATTTATGAAAATGCCCGCCGTTCTACGAGCGCCCTCCACATGCGTGCCCGGCAAGGGGGAATTAAACGGGAGATCGTTTATTTGCCGCAAAGTAGTACTTCGAGAGGATATTTAAATCAAATACAAATGTTTTGTGGTGAAAGTTATGTAAAATAAAGGGAATAATTTTGAAAGCGTAAAATACGTTACGTAAAATAAAGGGAAAAATTGAAAGAAAACTGTGCAGCCACTAGCCATGTGAGAGTTAGTTTTGATTTCGTTAAATACCTAGTAATTTGAGGAAAATCCAAAAACAATGAAACCGTTTCTAGTTTGTCTGAAAAATGTAAAAAATATTTGATTGTATTATTCTATTTTCATTCGTGTACGCCAACTGAATTCTCGTACACAGAACATCATTGCTTACGACATTGTGTTGCTTTCGACACGACGTCATGCGAGAGAAAGGCTCCAAGGAAGAGGCTGCTTGCTGTTAAATATTTGCTATCCATACGCCGCGCATTTTTATATTTTTTCTGTAAATAAATGTACTCTGAAACGTATGTACTATGCTTCGTGGAAATACAATATTTGTGAGGTCTGTTTGTGTTTATAGTTCAAAAAAACATATTGTTATTTGCACTGATAAGAACAAACTTATATAATGGTATATGTAAAAATGTGATAAATTTAATTAAATTTAAATGCAACAACTAATTTTAAACTATTTTAACTAAATTTAAATACTTTTAACTCAATTTAAGTGCAACAACTATTTTCAATACCTAATAAATAACGTGTAAGTTCAGTTCCATCCAGTTACGTATTCAGGCTAAAATATTTAGTTTTACCCCCAAACAATTTTGTTCAAAATTTTCCGATAATAAATAAAAACATTGATCATATTAATTACCTAACTTCATATCCGGACTCATTGGAACAATATTCAAAATACCTAAAGTTACCGGGGTCAGTACCCACTCATTAGGCGTGGCGTATTAACGAGCAATTTGTTTCAATTTCTCAATTAGGTCAGTGGATGATTTGTTTCAATTTCCTAAGGCGCGACCCTGGCATTTACGCACCATTACCACTGATAATACGATCAAGAGGACTTCGCCCTGAATCAGCAAGGCGCGGTTTCTTATTCATTTTGCTTAATTTATTTCTGTTTCGTTTTTCTTTTTCGTGCCACGCTCGCGCGCATTCACGCGCGCCTGCTTTGCGCCCATCGCGCCTCGTCCTAAATCTCATGGGCGGGAAGGGGCGGAGAGGGGCGGAGAGGGCGGAGAGGGGTGGAGAGGGGCGGAGAGGGGCGGAGAGGGGCGGGGAAGTGGTCGCGGCACGCCAGAGAGAAAGGATCGGGATCGGAAAAGCGGCAACCGTGACCTTTGCCGAGAATTATGAACGGTTTCGCGGAGACGTGCCCGTGGAAGTGCACGTTTTGGGCCTCGCGCATGGAATTCCTCAGGGCGAGGGGCGAGCGGTGGGGAGCGGAGAAGGGAGAAGGGAGAGATGGTGTTCACGCCGAGAGGTGAGGGACTGTTCGACACAGTGATCCAAAATGCGAATCTAAGGACGACTGAGTTTAGCTCAGAGACAGCATTGTCTCCGTCCTGTTGAGACTGTCCGGGAGATCCCGGGCTTCGAGTCTCGATGGTGGCGGATTTTCAACTCTCTCTAATTAGCTAGGTGTCGGGGGGAGAATTCTAGCGGACTGCTGCTCTGGTTGGTAGTTTTCCGCGTTTTTTTTCGATCAATGCCAGGCGAGTAGGAGCAGTACCCTAACAAACGGGTTAAGGACCGCATGCTATCTATCCTTCCTCATCCTTGACCAACCCCCCCGCCTTATTTACATACATACGTACATTCACTACACTACCATATATGACGGATGAGCAGTTGGGAGCTTAGTGCCTGAACGATGGACCGTTGGAGGAGATACCTCGAGAAAATGAGATTTACTTACTCACTTAGATTCACTTAAGTGTCAAAAGTATTCATAGGAGAACCACTCTTTTTCTCGATATATTTGTAGTTTTATTTGTGTTTCAAAGTATTTTCATTTTTTACCTTTAAATGTTGTGGAAACATTGGAAATGGCTTTTTGGCGCAGATTCTCAGAAAATTGTTGATTATTCTTTGAACCTTAAAGATGGAGAACCACGAAGTTCTCTTTCTTTAAACCTTTCCATTTTTCTAATGCACTGGTCCTATTTAATTAAACTAATAATATGCTATGACTGTAACAACGTAATAGCATGATGATCACATTAAGATAATGTAAAGGCCACCATTCAATTGCGTTTAACTGTGATCTATCTCTCGTATTCGCGAGAAAATATTTCATTATAATCAAGGGAAAACGATTAAAAAAACATTTTACAGTAAAGGGCAATTTTGCTACAGCTAACTGTAATGTGCTTTGAAAAGGCTAAGATAGCAATTGGGTACATTAGGATAGCCTTTGTTTAGGTAGCCAATGCATATGATAGTTACTAGATGAGATAGCCGAAGGATTGGATAGAAGTAGGATAGGATAGCCATAGAATAGAATAATCGTAGGAGAGGATAGCCTTAGGATAGGATAGCCATAGGATCGGCTAGTCGTCGGATCGGATAGTCGTAAGTTAGGATAGCCCTAGGGTCGGATAGCCGTAGCCATACCATAAGGTAGGTGTCGGATGGGACAGCCAATTGATAACGTAGACTCGCATTCACGTCTATTGCTCCGCAATGCCGTGCCGTCGTGGGGGCGCGGGATCCGATGGGTATCGGCGGCGGCGCAGCTCGGCGGGTGATTCACGGGGTCGCGGCCGCGGACTGCCTGGCAGCTGCGGGGCAACAATGGGCCGTTAAACAAGCGACTGCGGACGCGCGCTCGAGGATCCGATTCCACGTCCGTTTCCTTGACATTTCTCCGCGCGCGTCGCGTCGCCACGCCACCGCGCCGTGCGTGCTGTGCCGTGCCGTGCCGCCCCGCGCTCGCCGAGTGCCAGGGGGAGGCATAAGGCTAAGGTCGTCTGTCGGAAACCGTCCATTTTACGATTGGGGATTTCGATTTAAATATTGAAAGTTCAGTGAAGCCGGAACGAATCATTACTAGCGCGTCTGAAATGACATTGAATCAAACCATTTATCATGTATTTGAATATCACAATTCGAGTGTTACCTATAATATTTACAACATAAGAGTGCGTGAAATAAGATAAGCGGTAAAAAAGGCACACGTTTCAATTCATTTTGGCACATTTTAATACCGAAGAAATTCATTGAACATAGAATAAGTTAGTTGTCTGTTTAATGGGCAAAGATAGATAAAGTAGTATTCTTTTACAAAGTCAAATATTGAAATGAAATTTTAGGAGATTCTGAAAATACCCATTGAATAGGTTCAAATAATTTCTCTAATTATGGATGGGGTTAGTTAGTCACTGTTGGTTGGTACAAGATATTATAATTTATAAACTGAATAATAGACATTGGGCCATATTAAAAGATAACTAATATACAAATGTACCTCACTGTAGCAATCCCCTCCATGATGATAACTTAAGAAAAATCTCGAAATTCAATTTTGTATTTCCGATATATCAACACATTTTTCAACGATGAAGAATAGTAGGTACATTAAAAGAAGTACATATTCACAGTTTGGAATTGGTAATTGTACAGCGAACATCTGGACTCGTGAAATAAAGTTTTTGGTTTCAATTAGTTTTTACTCTAGATTTTATATTTAATTTTCATGCACTTGGTCGGTGTGGAATTGACGTAATATCCTTAAATTTTCAATATTGCCGATGTAAGATTCTATGTCAATGTCATGTGATTACAACTTGTAAAAATTTACTCAGACATTTTCAAGACGTGGAGATCGTAACAAAGGAATTTATGGGTGTCTTCTATTGATACGATTTCGGGAAGACCGTTTGGGAACAAAATTTTTCGAGCCTTGCGAAATTTTGCCGGTTGCGTCATGGCACGATCGTATTTTATTCCAGAAAGCAATGTTTCTCCTTCAGATATTTTTCTGGAGGAGAATTTTTCATCGCCCAGCGTCGTAATACCTTTGTGTCTCTCGCAATATAGATTTTATGACGTGGATATGAAATTTTTGGAAGTCGTTTTTTCTCGAAAGCTGACTGGACAATATATTTCACTCAAAATCATTTCGGTATATCTAAAAGATAACGATTCTTTATATTTAGGGGAGTGAGGTAATTATCGAACCAATGAGATTAACAAGCGTGCCAGTTTGGCGAGACATTTTAAGAGCAAGCGTGCGCTTTTCACGGTGACCTATTCTACGCAACGCAGCTGTCGGCGTTCGGGTATTGCTCGCCGCTTTGTTTCTCCTTTCATTCTCATCCGCTATTAAACTTAAATACATACACACGTCACGCTTTGCGTCACGTAATTAGCCGCGTCGGAAGGTCCCGTATTTGGTGAACGGTAATAGTGACGGAGGGGCCAAAAGGCAGCGTTCTGTTGTTGCAACATCACCGCCACCATTTTCTTCTGGTGATATCTCAATGCGGATGGCGCAGGAGGTAACAGCCTTAACTGGGAGACTCAGAACCATGAAGGTGGTTTTATTTTCCTTCTTCTTGCAAGAAATTGTGATGAAAGGGATTGCGAGCCGAATAGAAGATTGATTGGCTTCCATCACACATTTTCTTGTCTGATACAATATGAATAAATATTCTAAAACAAGTGAAAGGATGTCGAAATGGAAGCACAAAGCAGAAAATAGTTTGAGAAAGTGAATAAAAAATCATGCGTCAGAAATAGTTGACGTAAGGAAAACAAAACAATTGAGAAATAAATGATGGCTGAGTCTTGAAGATACTAATCACGTGAAAATATTAGATTAAGAGTTCATATAGCTATGGAGAGGAGTTCATGAGGTACTGACTTTTAACCCTCCACTTCAAGAAGTTAAATTAATCAAGTTTTCTTTAAAATGAGATATAAACGTTGTACACATTATCTTAAAATGTACAGAGAATTTGTATTGTAGGACGGAGAAATAAAATGAATCAGGATTATTTCATAGGCAAAAAGAATGATAGCGTGACTGCATCAACAACCAAAATGTTCTGTGAGTTGTATTTTCATTTAAATCCTCCCTTTCCCTTTCTTCTTTCATTTTTTTTCTGTCATTTGCACTCTCTTTGTTTCAATTGAGATATCGCGAAGTATTAATATCGTAGCCCTGAAAACGATCAGCCTGTTGAAACTAATCCCACTCCTTTTGGTTCATGTTGTATTACAATTGATTTAAACGTCCGTGCACGTTGCGAATGTTGTCAGCAGTTCCGTTGTATAATGAATAATGAGTGACCGTCACGAAAGACGCACCGTAATACGAACAGGAATGTTGTGATCCGTTGGTACACATCTCTTATTTGAATCCCCCTGTATCATTCGGTAGAATAATTTCACAACACAGAGTGTGTGTAACTGCCAGAAGGATATGACATTGAACACAGCATCTTATTTTATGATAATGGCGCATATATAACATGGAATTACCAGCTACATTCGTGAACCATTGCAAAAGAAAGACTCGTTATACGGATGTCATGGATGAACGTGAATATAAATGAAAGACGTAATTGTAATTTTTATCATGCGTATTATTATCTCATTTTGCCTCAAGGACAATGCATAAAAGTTCTTCATTGCCTGATGCTACGTACCCTCATTGATTAAATAGTGTTGTGTAAGACGATGTATTTTGTGTCAAGTTTCGACACATCACCTTTCTGTACCCTATTTTTAAACCGGACACCCCATTGTGAATAAAAAAATATTCATTTAATAACTGGTGATAAACCGCTTGCTGTTCTGGAAGTACCGACATTTCATCAACTGTGACTTTAACTACGTGCGTGTGGTCAGTGCTCAAAACTTCAACGCTCTTCGTCGTTCTATCAATTCTCGTCGCATTCCTGAGTTATATCGAATTGGAAAGATAGATAAAGGGAAAGCCACATTAGCGTCATACAATTATTTTACATGAAGTTCCCAATGTAAGCATATAATAAGTGTACTGGTGCGTTCACACCTGTATCAACTATTACCCCTCTACCACCAGCAATGATCACGCCGCGTTGACCATCGCCTTCATTCACTCTGTACTCGGAGCCCTGACTCAGTTCACCGTCATTCACCTTTGCCAATTTCCACTGTTGTGTCACTTGGAATCAAACGGCTACAATAAACATTTCCAATTCCCTCTTCACCTTTGAATTTCTCAACCCCATCAACACGCCAGTCTAATCACATCTGTTTTCCACTGTCTGCTAATTACCGTGAATCCATCTCTGCTTGTGTTTGCAATAACATGTCCATCAATTCCAACTGTTCTCCAGCTAATAGCTAATTGTGTTCCTCTACACCCTGCACGGGATCCGTCCTGCTTTAAGTTGATTCACTGTTGCAGACACTGGCAATATCACCGTCGCCTTACATTTCACATCGTATCCTCTCTGAACTGTCTAGTTCTGAGTCTTCCATATCTACATCACTGCCAACATGTGAGTTGTTCGACTTTTAAAACGCAATGCTTCGTCTCAGTTCTTCAAGTAATCTATCATATCCACTCTGCTCTGGTTCACTCCTTCGCTATAGTTACTGCCAACACTCCGACACCTCTGTTTTCAATCCCATCTCCTTTCCATCTCAACAAAGCTGGCCCCAGCCCCGCAGTCTCCGGCCTGGTCCGACTCTCCCACCTCTTCTGTCACTGACAACACCTGTGTCGTTTCGGCCTCCATTCGTATCTCTTCCCCTGCCTCAGTTCTGCAGCTCCGCGTCCCACTCGGCCCTACACCCTCCGCCTTCGCCCCTCACTCTCTCCTCTCCGCCTTTACCCTCTGCATCCTCTCTCTGCCGACGCTCCCCGCAACCACCTCTGCTCTCAGCACTCCACTCGTTGCCTTCTATCGTCTGCACTCCAACCTTCATCCCTCCCTTCGTCCTCCACTCTCCGTCGTCCACTCTTTACCTCCACCCTCCAGCTCACCCAATTCCGCTCTCCGCTCTCCTATCTTCGCTCTCGTCTCCATCTCCGTCTACTGGTTTACCGTCTTCCACCCTCCTCACTCCCAATTACCCCACCACCCTGCAACCTACTCTCTCCGCTCTCCGCCGTTCCTTCTCAACCTCCGTCCTCCGGTCTTCCGTCTTCCATCCTCCACCCTCCGCCATACGTACTCTGCTCCCCGTTCTGTCCCCTGTGCTCTCTCCCTTGCGTCCATCAATTACCCCTTCCTCCTACTCTCCTGAGCCCTCCGTCCTCCACTCTTCACCCTCTCTCACCTCATCCCTCCACCCACCCACCACCCTCCACCCTCACCTTTCGCCGTCCTCCCTGAGTCTTCCGCCCGCCGCCCTTCTTCCTCCCCCGGCGTGGCCTCCGTCGCCTGCGCGTCCGGCGCCCGCGCCACCCCAGCCCCGGCCGCCTATTAGCTGCCCCCGGGCGGCGCCGCGGGCCGCGGTCAGCCGCATTCGTCTTAATTTGCGGCAACCGCGCGGCGATCCGCCCCCCGCGGCCGCGGGCCGCACCGCAGCGCCACCGCCGCCGGCGAGGGAGGCGGCCACGCAGTTTTCGCAGTTCTTCGCCGCCCGGGACCCGCCCCGCTGGACCGGCCCTAATAGGCGGACGCGAACAAATGAATGCGCATCTTCGGAGGAGCGATGAGGCTCTCGCCTGCGGGACCGTGAGCCCTCGCTCTTGTGGCAGGATTGTCTTTGGAAGCAGGTGGCATTGGGAAACCAACCTAACAATTCGTGCCGTGGATTTCGTTTGTTTTTCACGTGTGTAAAATGTAAAAAAAAAAAAAAACAGTGTCATTACATATCGTGAAATGCATAAAATTTCGTCTCATAAATATCTTGTGAGCAAACAAGATGTTGAAGGAACGACATAAACGAATGCTGACTCTATTGAACCTTCCAAACGAATTCACCTTTAAGAGAGAAAAAAGGCTGAGATAATTTGAAAAAAATTCCAGAAAAATATAACCTTGCCAAACTGGAGGCTGACATCGACTTTTAACTCTTAAGTAAATGTGATATTATTGTAAGATTAAGAGATGGAGTGCTACAGTGCCTTCAGCTTATGTGATGAACCGTATTACACTTTCTTCTTCATTTTGTTTCAACCATGCAACTTTCACTCGTAGTGTAATACACGCCAGTGACAAGCCGAGTCACATTTCATATGGAACGGTGGTTGCTGACAGTGCTCCGTCGGTGCCGGTGGCGTCGTCAGGAAGAAGCCGCGACGAGAGCCAGGCGAGAAGACAAGCGAACACTTCCTCTCCCGACTGTCGGTCGCCTGCTCTGTGGAGGCGACGATAAAGCATGCGCCCGTCCTCGGAGCGTCGCCCGATAAACAATAGACGGTTCGGAGCGCGTGCGCCACGACGGGCACGACAGTGGCGGCGGCGGCGGGGACGCCGGAGGGGGGTGGCAGGGGCGATGGCACAGAGGTAGAGAGGACGGCAGGGGCAGAGGAGGTGGTGGAAGCGGTGGAGGCGATGGAGATGGCGGAAATTGCGGAGGTGGGGGCTGAAGAGATGGTGGCAAATGTGGAGAAGGTAACGGATATCGCTGACGTGGTGGAGGCGTGGGCGGATATGTGGGTGGGGGGCGAATGCGCGGACGAATGCGGAAGACGTGGGGTGGCGAAGGCGAGGTGAAGATGAAGGCGAAGGGGAAGTAGGAGGCGAAGGCAAGGGCGGGGGGCAGTGGCGGAGGTGGAAGCGGATGTGGAGATGGAGGCGGATATGAAGGTAGAGGCGGAGACGAAGGTGTGGCGGAGGCGAAGACGAACGTGTGGCGGAGGCGGAGACGAAGGTGTGGCGGAGGCGGAGACGAAGGGGTGGCGAAGGTGAGGGCTTCAGCGACGGGAGCGGTGGTGACTCCTCAGGTATTCCACGGCGGTGGTGCCGAGTTCGACCTCGCCGGAAGGCGGTCCATGCATCAATGCCACGGCCGACGTGCAACGTCGCCGCCTCCGCCGCAGCCTCCGTAATTAACTGGCCGATGCTATCGCGATCAGGGTCATGCCTTCGCGCCACTGAGAGTCGTGTAATCTACTGGAGCAGGCGCTGCCGCTGCCGCCGCTGTCGGAATCCTTCAAGAATCCCTGGCTGCCCTAGATGCGTAACGACGCGGGATGTAGTTGAGGGCAGTGAAGAAACGAAGAAGTATTCTGGCGTTGAGAGGAGTGATTCAATGTCTATAAACTCTCTCGAGGGATCCAAGAGATGTCATTAAAAATGTGCAACATCTCATCGCGAGAAGGTGAAAAAATATGTTGATAGTGAACGCCGAAGAGTTGAAAATATATAAAAGTCAAAACAGATGTGTGTAATCTAGGAATTGAGTTTCATAGTGGTATTATTCCTATGCTTATCGTTATAGAACATACATTTTTCTTTTATCGTGTATTAATAATAATATTAATATTTTTCTATCATGGAACAAAGGAACTAACTCTTTTTAGATGCATGACTAAAAAGTATCGAGTTATAATTTTGAACGATAATATCCTGTTATAACAAAATGTCGCACGTATTCACATTTCTCCTCAGCGACCATCTGAAACGCTCATGAATTACAGATGGCATCATAATATTGCAACAAGTTAGATTGACACATAAATATATTCACATCAAATCGTGACACTGGAGAGGTATGCCTAGAGCAAGGGAAGTGCCATGAGGAACGGCGCCATGTGGAGGAAGCGGAGGTCGAAGCGAAGACTGCTCCCCGGGGCAAAGGGGGCGACGGCGGCGGCGGTGGCGGCGGAGGCGGCGGAAGACGGGGAGGGGGCAAAAGAGGCGTCGCCGAGTCACGCGACGAGCGCAAGTGAAAGGCTTAGGTGACGTCGTTGCACATAACAAAGGAGCCAATGCCGAAGCTGCGATGTTTATTCCATGGGCATTACGATGCTTGCGGCATTTGCTGTAAAACGACTCTTCGTAACCCCGAGAGCTCGTATTCCGCGATCGTAGGAAATGACAATTATGACACAATTGATAGCGTTTCGCAAAACAGCGGTGGAATCACGCAATCGTCAAGAAACAATTGCCGTAAGGAGTTTTGGTTGGTCCGATCATAACGAATATATACCTTTATAGACCAATTTTATTGTTAGCTTTTGCCATTAGTAACGATTTGGCAGATGATCATCTTTAATATTATATACGATTATTGAAAAAACTGTCGTTGGGAGTTACCAACCAACTCATCTCGGGGATGTCATCATGTACATTAACCATGAATGATTTATTATTTACAGCAGGTTGGATGTAGTTGTGCTGACGCACGGCAAAAGGAGAGAAACATTAAGTCAGCAGATTTTAAGATAAAAATGTACACAATGTGACTAAATCATCATCTTGCGAAAGGTAGATTTTCCACCCAAAATATCATTTGAAAAAACGTAGCGCACAAATTCCAAAGTCAGAGGAAACGAGTAACCAAAAATTAGGTAAAATTGAAGAGGAATGCTAGTTTAAATAAAAGAAAGGCGCGTGGAGGAGAAGAAATTAAAAAACCGATAAAATAACTTTATGAATACGATTTCCCTTCACCCGTCTGGGATTAAATTTGTGGGTCAAACCTATACTGATTTTTTGATTGAAGGTATTTCAAAATGTTTTGGGAGTTCAAATAGTATACATTGATTATCTGGGTTTCATTACAACTAGATAAACACTGCTGCATCATCACATTAAGAGAAATTTATTTCACAAACTCGTGAATTTGGAATCTTTGTCGATTACAGAAACAAATCGAAAACAATTTTTTCTTATCTTATCGTCAGAGCATTTCCATTTCATCTCAACTTCATGTGTTTCGACGATTCTCTGCTGTAAAACCTATGTAAACAGTTTCAAAGATTTTTTTTTTCATTTCAAAAGAAACATGGAACTAAGAGGTAATTGAGAACGTTAAATTGTTACTACCGGCATCAAGCCAGAAAAAAAAAGACGACGACTGTGGGAAAGTCATGTATGGTCGCGACGATAGTTCTCCGCCACTTCTGCGAGACCTAGAAAACCACGGCAATGGCAGTGATGGTAGAAACACCTATGGCGGTGGGGAGAGTTGTGGCGGTGGTGGTGGCGGTGGCGTTGGAAGCGGCGGTGGCAGCAACGTTCGCAACGGCGGCAGCGTTGGCGACGGTGATGGCTGGTAATGTTAGCAGCCAGTCACCATAACCGCCGCCAGTGGTGGCGGCGGTTATGGTGACAGTGCTAACGATGGTGGCGGCGATTATGGCGGCAGTAATGGCGGCGGTGATGGCGGCGGTGATGGCGGCGGTGATGGCGGTGATGGCGGTGATGGCGGCGGTGATGGCTGCGGTGACAGTGGCGGAAGAGGTGGCAGTGGTGGGGGCAGCAGTGGTGGCAGTGGCGGGGGCGATAGCGGCCGTGGTGATGGCGGCCGTGGTGGCGGCTGCGGCGGCGGCAGCTGTGGCGGTGGCGGCCGGGACGGCCGTGGCGGCGGCGGCGGCGGAGGCGGTGGCACGAGCGCGATATCCGCGATGCCACCTCGTTACGGCGTGCAGGCGCGAGGTCTTCTCGCCCGGTGCGACCCGCGCTAACGAGTTCCCGATCGCATCCCGCGGCCGCGATGTCACGTCCCGGTGGCCGAGCTGCCGGCGATGGAGGGGGAGGGAGCGGCGAGGACCACACAACAGCCACATCCCTTTGGTCTTGGATGACGGGTAGCGTGTCTTACAGGGTTTCTAACACAATTATGACATACGAAATGTGAGGATTCCTTTACGAAACACTGATAAATTCCTGGGACTTTAATGTAATTTAATTATTTTTGGCTTATTTAGTTTTATTAATGTCAAAATTAGAGAATTAAAAATGATGCAGCAAATAGAGGAGGGATTGAGTACGTAACTACCTTTATACATTCTTTTAAAAAATCCGTACTTGAGCTGATGATGTACAATAGGAATGCAAGATATTATTTGAGCCAGATCATAGTGGTGATTGTATGTTTAATTGTTTACAAAAGGGCCTACCCGCAATTACTGCGACAGGTAAGTAATACGACACATCGTTCTTATGAAATTTTTATTTCATTAACAACAAAGTTCTGTTATATTTAGTATGTATATTCAACCTGACTTTGAATGGTAGTAATGCATCTGATATTGTTTGAAGAAGGTAATGTAAGAGTTGGTGCGCCTCTTGGCACGGGGACTGAAATTTCCCACCATCGGGGGTGGAGGAGGTTAGGGGGAGGCGAGGAGCATCAAAGCACGTTGCAGCAGTTTCGAAATACCTCCGCGGCGCTTGCTTCGCTTCGCGTGAGACACCGCAGGGCAGAAGAGCCGTGGCGCGCAATTCTTTAATTATCGAATCGCCGGGTTGGACGCCGCCATCTTTTCCGGCATCGTCCTCCCACGCGGTTGAGAAAAGATGAACCTGCAGATTGCAGGGATTACGATTCCGCCGCCACTGTTTAGAAAGCAATCCGTCTCGCTCGCAGGGATCGCTGGCGCGGAGCACGAGCGCCTTCCGTTCGCAGCGCGAGCCATCTGTGTAATTTTCGCGAGTCGTGAGTATTCACGGCGGTGAAACAGAACGTGGTACAACAGAGTTGATACTTTCCTTTCGGGATGTTAGTTTTGATGTTTTTTCTTTGGAAAAATGGGAACAAAATAATGGAAAATGTCTCATGCTACAATATTTTTGGGAGAAGTAAACATTTACCAGAAAGACGTCACCTGATCTCAAAATTGTATATGACCAAAATAAATAATACACACTAAATGATACTTAAGATATTTACTTCTTAAGACGAAAATCTAGAGAACTATCTTTCGTATTTAAAGGCTTTATCTATATATAGATACACGATAAAATTGTCATCCTTGTCAGTGATCAGTTTCATAAAATTTTAATTCCTTATCTGACTTACGTTCAGCAAATGGGATAATGTAATCAACTGAAGGTTGTGTATCCACATTGGCAAAAAATTCGAATTGATTTCTCGCGTTTTTTGCAATCACATCTCGGAATACAAGCGTCAAATCATAATACAGTAATATTTTATTTTCGTACATTTACAGCCACATAACGTATTTGTTCGTCTTCGATGAATTGATCCATGTCAAATGCAGCAAAGCAAGATACATCCAAACGAAATACGTTTCTAGCCATCTTAATTGCGCGACTAAAGAAAGAAGCTCAAAAGCAAGGAAAAAATAATCCGCATCGTTAAGCCGTTCCTTTCCTTTCAAACTCCATGAAAAGACCCGTAAGGCAAGCTACCTGCCAGTTGTGCCTCATCTTATCCCTCGCACTTCTTCGTGACTTGTTCGTTGCTGCCGACGGCGTGCGTGCATTCACACTGCCGAGAAAACAAACATGAGATGTTGGCGCTGTCAGCTGACAGACGGAAAACAAAAAAGAAAAATGAAGAAGAAATGACGCGAACTTCCGAACACGGAATGCCCTCCAGATGCACGCCTAAGATTTTAATAATTCTGCGATATAACAAGTAGATATCAATCAGTAGTAAAGACATGCTATACTTCCTGCCATATTCAATAAAGTACACCTTAAAGCAGTTGTAACTTAATAATAATACTGTGGCAAACTAAACACGAATGTGCATTTTTTTATGTGTTATTAATTATTTATACAAAGGATTCAAGGTTTAAATTATAATGTGTTGATTTTAATGATAAAATCTGATTAATTATTTGTATCGGTAATTAAACAATGTTCATAAAGTAATCGACGTCATGAAAAGGAAATTATAGCGTGTTTTTCACAGTTTGGTGTTCAACGGTTCGGAATAAATTTACAAATCATTTCCTTGCGCAAGACTGACATGAAACAACAAAACGCGTATAATTTTTTCTGGTAATAATAAGTTTATGTCATTGAATAACAACCGTAATAGAGTGCGTTATCATTACACTGATTTTCATTGGAATATAAATGGACTTTCTTTGGCACCTTATGATTTCATGGAAGGTTACCAAATAACCCACATTGCTTATTAAATGAACTATTTAATTATTTTGAGTTTCAATACAAATGTTACAAAAACATTATTTGTGTGCTGTATACCGTTCATAAAAAACGACTACAAATTATATAAACCTCGCGTTCACGTGTCTAAATAACAAAAATTCGCCGCAACGCTCACTCGAAACGAGTTCGTGTTCATAAAATTGCGAAATGCAAATGCAAAATTGATATTTTATTGAAAATACCCATGAAGGATCGGTGGGCGGTAACCTGAAACCCGCCCACCCTCGCACGCGTTCGGCATCCACATAAATCTCGAGGGAGCACCTGTAAGAAGCTTAGCGCTGGCCACTCAAAGAGCGGCCGCTCTGGTTTACGCTCTTAATTGTTATTCATAAGCGGGCGTTCCAATTGGTATGCTAATCTGCAGGGGCGGATTCGACGGCTGAGTTACGTGCGGCGTGTGTGACGTCATACGGGTCGCCGCGTGTCGGTTGCTGTCGATTCGTCGGGGGCTTGTGAACACGCCGCGTAACAGATCCCGCCGCTTGTACTGCACAAGGACTTATGACTTGCAGGACGTGACGGCGAGTAGCGCCTTCTCCTTGAAACGCCTTTTTGACACGCGCGTGAAGATAATTTCACGTGCGCGGAGTGGATACTTTTGTGGCTTTGTTTATGATATTCTTGAGAATGATCGAATTTCGGTACGTGATTACTCCAACGCGCACAGTTGCGCACACCCATTCACATTTTCTTGAATATTACAATGCATTTATAATTTCTTTTATTCGTTGTTTATCTATTGTACATTACTGTATTTAGCACACAGATGAATTTCAGACGTGTTGGATAGCTATAGACGTCCTGCAATTCTGATAAAATGTTACAAACAATATATTTTAGTTAATTCAGCTAATTAAGGACAAAATGTATCATTGACATTATTATTTGACATAACACAAAACAGTGATAATATTTATGTAGCAATTATTGAAGACTTTATGTCATACAATTATTTCGTATGTGCTAATTTTAATCCAAAAATTATGGAAGCAAATGCATTCATAGATTCTTTGAGCAGAATAATAATGGAACGTAACAAAACTAAAACAAATACATTAGTGTGGGTAATGTATGCGAATTTAAAATTGTAATGGGTCTTGTTATTTGCTAACTATTTTATATATTGATTTGCTGAGTAATCAAACTACACACAGACATATATTTGAATATCATTGCACGTAGGGAAAACAAGGTTCATGATATTCCTTCTAGGCTGCTATTTTCGGATACCTTTTATATTTGTGCTTCACTACACAATATTCTATTAAACATCGAATTGAAAATAGGATATTGAAGTATTAAAATTGGAATTACATCAAAATATTTAAAAACCGATTGCTACTAAAAACCATCCTCCTTGCGAGATGGGTGATCGTTGCTTTTCCGGGAAACCAGGGCGTGTGATTAACTTATTTTGAATGATGCTCTCTTATAAAAAAAGTATTTCTTATTTATATTTTTTCTTGAAATGAATATTATAAAAAGTATTGAACTACAGACTGGTGATACAAGAAATAACGATTCGATAGGATTATCAACGTCGGTTGCCATCACGGTTTTCAAACTTTAACCGCACCCGATTTTTACGCCATATCGCCGTAATGACGTTGGTAACTTACCTAGACAAAATTTCTGGAAGTGCTTCCCCTGTAGAATTCATTGCCTAATTATAATTGCGAAAATCTGTCTATCCCTTCGACGCTCCCCCATCCGCTCCCACCAGAAGACCTTGAGGCACACCAGCTTAACCGCCAGTCGGCGCCCGCGCTCCCAATCGCCGATTCGCCGAAGGACCCGCGCGCACAATGGCGGCGGCGGCGGAGGCGGCATCCGCGAGCGCGGCATTGGTGGACGGCGCCCAAGGCCGCGTGCGCCGTTCGCAGGCGACCGCCAGCCAATCGCGTGCGCTCCCCTGGAGGTTGGCATCCGTGTGCACCGAGTGAGTAATCGAGCAGGGCAGGAAGTATTTCGCCGACTCTCATTACTCGCTTTGTGTGTTATGCGGGACAGCAGACGTTTGTGGGGCAAGGCGCAGACCTCCGACTAATAAGTCTCGACTCGTCGGTAAATCAGTTTTGTAGGGCGAACGAAACGGGGCGCGCCTTGCTTTGCGACTCAGGATCTTTGTTTTTACTAGGTAGTGCTGTGTCATTTCTCATACAGTTTACTGCAGGTGGCTTCTGTGTTCGGAACGGAATGCAACATGTACCTTAATTCAAGGTCTGGACTTGACCTTTGGCTTATATTTGAATTGCCAGCGCGTGATTTAAGATGGCAGCGAAAGTTGGGATTGTAGGATGGGACATTCGTTTGTGTATCGGAGTCAAGGCGTGCAATACGGTAGCTCTAAACATCTCGCCAGTCATCGTATTTTAAATAGTATAGGTCAAGGAGAAACCCGTTACATTTTTCAATTTGGGTCAGCTCATTACAAAGAGAAGAAAGAGGAAATTCTTTTGAGGAAACATGGGAAAAATATGCTCGCCTCGCCTACTGAGCTGTGAAAGCCACCATGCTCCACCTTTCTTAACTGCACGAAACATTTAAACCCTATCTCAATTTGCTATCGCTTCTGCTACGGCATCAGACCAAATGAGCACGCACACCCACACACTTTAGTAGTAGAAAAGTCCCACTCTCCCATTCTTGTGAAGGGCGTAGTATTTCTTCATCTCACCTTCTGAGCTGACCATTCTCCCCCATTAGCCTTCGCTTCTACTACGGCATCGTCCCAAAAAGCATTCACAAATCCAACAAGAAGAGTCTCACTAACAGTTCTTGCGAAAAGAGCAGCATTTGACCACCTGACCTTCTGAAGTATGAAAGCTACAATACTCCCCATTCTTTAAAAGTACGAACTACGACATCGCCATCGACAACGACATCGCCATTCAACCCCATCCCATTCATTTTCGACATCGCCACTAATGAGTATGCACACACACACACACACACACACACACACACACACACGCACACACACACACACGCGCGCGCGCGCGGACACGCACACACACAAGTAGAATATTAGCATCCTATCCGCGTAGAGGGCGTAGTGTCTATATCTCGTTGTGCCTTTTGAGCTAACTATTCTCCCACATTCGCGATCGCTTCTGCTACGACTCGGCCTCAAATAAGGTTTTACTGACGCAAGTAAGGCAGTCTCTCTCACCAGTTCTTGAGATGCAGGTGCACAGATCCTGTTCGTCTTGCGTTCTTATCTAACAAACCACACAACAATGCTTCCCATCCCTTTAAAGAGAGAATCGTTGCTCCTAATCACATTCACTTCAGCTACAATGCCTAAATGAGCATTCGCACTCACAAGTAGATGAGGAATCTCAGCCTCACCACATTTAGCAGGGAATCATTCAGAGAAGGGCTTCCCCCTTCGCCATTGCTTTCTCTATGATATCAGTCCAAATAAGCACGCAAACCGTCACATTGATAATGGAGGAGGAGTCACTTCCATTTCTGTGAATGGTGCAAAATTTCTCCATCTTGACTTGTGAGCTAAACATTCCCACCCAGTCTCCCTCGCTTCTGCCTCAATATTGTTTAAATGAGCATGCAAACACACAAATATAAACGAGGTATCATTTAACCATTCTTGTGTGCGGAGGGACGCATCATTTGTTAATATTTCCTTCTAACTGATCAACTCCAGAAAAAGCCCTTCCTATCACTTTAAACTGTGAATCTTTTTTCCTCTTTCGCTGTCGCTCCTGTTTTGTCTTCTCCTCAAATTTTCCCGCACAAATAAGCACAAATTAGCCCACACAAATAGACGAAGAGACTCACGCTCCCATTCCCGTAACTCGCGCCATCGCCTAAATGAGCTTGCACACATACACTCTCACACACATGTCGAAGAGGAATCTCTCTCACATTCTTCAGCCGGGAAGCATTCACCGAAAGTATCATCGATCAGATCAACATTTCTTCCTAATTTTGCCTTCTGAAGTAATGATTCTCCATAACTGCAGCTCCCCTTTCTCCATAACTGCAGCTTCGACATGAACTACATGAGAATACCCCCCCCTCTCTCTCTCTCTCTGTCGCCCACACACACAAGAATAAGAAGAGACTCACTCTCCCATTGTTGAGAAGGGCGCGGCATTTCTTCTTAATTTTGACTTCCGAAGGAACTATTTTCCCCTTTCCCTTTTGTTTCAACTTCGACATCATCTACACGGGCAAGTACACACTCACACAAGAAGAAGAAAAACCTCATTCTCTCATCATTGTGGAGGGTGCAGAATTTCTTCGTAATTTTGCATTCTGAAGTACCATTCTTCCCTCTTTCCGTTTCGCTACACCTTCGCCATCATCTACAAGAACATGCATACACAAACACCAGTCTAAGATTTCTTTTTGATTTTGCCTTCCGAGGTAACTATTCTCTTCCTTTCCCTTTCACTTTCCCTTCTTCATCTTTATCATCCACCAGAGCATGTACAAAGACAAGTGTAAAGGGGCCCCATAGACGCTCAATATTATTGCGCAATGTGGGTTGCACAAAGTTTTGGACGGTGACCCTAGACGGGTAATATTATTCTACAATATTTTGGTTTGTGCAAATAATTGTATCGTGGGGTGGCGATATTGGTGGTTGGGCAATATATTGCGCACTCGCGAACACAGACGTACAACCATATGGCAACATATTGTAGAATCAGTCCCAACGAGAAATTTCATGAAAGTCAAGCCATGTTGAGTGATACTAAATTGTGTTGTGTGATGATTGCTGTGGCCGCCAGTGCGAAAAAGAAAAAGAACTCGCGAAAAAGTAGAAAATGGGCCAAATAGTGGTTTATTGAGAGGGAGTACACCCACGAAAAATTACTGAATGAACTGAGACTAATTGAACCGGATGACTTTCGCAACTTTTTATGGATGAATGGAGAATTATTTGATGAACCCGTTGGTTTGGTTACTCCTCAAATCGAGGTAAAGGACACTGTCAGCTTGCTTGGCAGCCATGGCGATGCGTATTCGAACACGTGTTGATACTGACTGACTGGGATATTGCGCAATGTTGCCACCAGACGGCACAACCTTTTCCCGTTTGCACAACATATTTTTCAAGAATTTGAATTTCGCACAATATATTGCACAACCTTTCAATTTCGTCTACACACGAATCAACTATATCGCACAAACCCAAATATTGCGCGATAATATTGAGCGTGTATAAGAAGAGGCGTGTCACTCACCCGTTCTTGCGTGCGGAGGGGCGCAGCGTCTGCGCGGGCTGCGGGCGCGCGCTGCGCGCGGGGGCGGGCGCGGGCGCCGGGGTGGGCTTGCGGGTGGCAGGGCTCCGCGTCCTCGTCCTGCGCGCGGTTGCGGTGGAAGCGCGACGAGAAGGCGGGCGCGGGCGCCGGGCGCCGCGACGCGCGCTGCAGCGCCGGTTGCGACGCGAACAGCTGCTCCAGCGGCAGGGCCACCTGCCAGCACACCACCCACACCCTTACCACACGCAGGGTCATCACGGCTCTAAGGGATCACCAAAGGACAGCACGCGGATTGACACCGGGGCTACATGGTATGATTTAAGTTCGGTTATAGAAAGAATAGATTCGTGGGTGGGAGATTATGTGACCGACAGTCCAGAATGACACGCTTCTGTCTTGTTTTCGTATCAATGAATGGATCATGCACGTATGGTGAATCGTCTATGCCATTAAACTTAAAAACCTGCTTTCATATCAAACATACAAACAAATTTACATGTACCATAGTTACCCTGCCATTGTTTTTATTAGAACTGGGTTTATAGAAAACTAACTTTCAGTTTTTCAGACCGTGTATTGTTTGTTGCATAGCACAGTTAGCTGCGTAATACTCATACTGCGTAAAAGTAAAGCAAATAGGAATAGTTTGACCAAAGTGGTGAAAATTATTGAATTTCATTGTCTGGCGAAGGCGAAGTTTGAATGTGAAAGTATATTAAGTTCTGGTTTCGTATGTGAAAATTCGAAAACAATATCTACAAAAGACCAAACACACAGAAATTCGAATTCAGTATCGACTGTGTACATGAAAAATGACACATCTCCAAAATAGAAATCTTTAAGTTACGTTAATTAATATGTTTTTAAAATGTCATAAATATATTTCACGATAGAGCCGGTAATAATAGTAAAACACTTTGACTTTGGTCGCGAAATCAACGGTTCCACCCACATTAAAAAAATTCCCCTTCCGAGCGACAATTTTCGAGATAACACTTTTCTCGTACACCATACGACAAGACGTGATGCTAAATGAAGGCTTCCGCGGCCAGAGTTGAGATCTCGGCTGTCCGGGTGACGCCGAGTACTAGGTTGTGTAGCTGACGTTTGCACCATATTTTTCGAGGTCTTCATCAGGGCACAAGCCCTAATGCCTTGGTGAAGTGAGGCTTGTGCCCTGAAGAAGACCTCGAAAAATATGGTCAAAACGTCGACTACACAGCCTAGTCCGCGGCGTCCCCCGGACAGCCGAGATCTCAACTCTGACCGCGGAAGCCTTCATTTAGCATCACATATTGTCGTATGGTGTACGAGAAAAGTGTTATCTCGAAAATTGTCGCTCGGAAGGAGAATTATTTTTAATGTGGGTGGAACCGTTGATTTTGCGACCAAAGTCAAAGTGTTTTACTCTTATTACCGGCTCTATCGCGAAATGTATTAATGACATTTTTAAAACATATTAGTTAACGTAACTTAAAGATTTCTATTTTGCAGATGTGTCATTTTTTCATGTACGCAGTCGATACCTCGATACGTGACGCTGAAGGCGCAGCGGCGCGGCGTGTTACTCACCGTCTCCTCGTGCAGCGAGCCGGCGGGCGTGGGGTCGAGGGCGGGCGCGGGCCGCTTGTGGCCCAGCGAGGGCGCCGCCGTCTTGAGGATGCGCGGGCCCTGCGCCGTGGGCGTGGGGCGCGGGCGCGCGGCCGGCACGGCCGAGTTGCCCGCCTTGGGGCGCGCCGCCTCCGCCGACGCGCGGTTCTTGTGGAACTTGGAGCTGGGCTTCAGGTTGATCACCTGCGCGCAAAACGGGGCACGAACGCTTAGAAAAATGGACGGTCGTCATGGAAATCGTATCTCCGATTTGATTGTTTATGTTGTGCTTCTGAGTGCTTCAACTGTTAGTCTTGTAAGTGTAGAGTTTTATCAACGGGAGGTGGCGGTGTTCTTTCCTTGCTGAATTGTGAGATTCGTCGCCGACCTACACGGTGGCTTGCGGAGAATTTCCTTTCCAGGTAACACCCACCAACGGGGTACTCCGCAGGGCGGACTAGCTTTAAGCTCTCGACTGGTCTCCCAACATGTGCGGTAGTGTAGTATACATGTAAGTGTAAGTAAGGGGTGAGGATAGGATAAGGAAGAGGAAGGAAAGATCATCCCGCGGTCCGTAGCCAGCATTTTTAGGGTACTGCTCCGGCATTCGCCTGGTACTGATCGTAGAAATCACGGAAAACTACGGAGCAGAGTAGCCGGCTGCTAAAAGTTTCCTCCAAACAACTGCTGAATTCCACCTATCGAAAATCCTGCGTCGTCGGAACTCGAACCCTAGGACCTTCGAGTCAGAGGCAGTGCAGTGAATCAGTTGATATCCTGAGTTACCTCAGTCTGTTTAACGCCTATTTATAAGCCTCCTTCCGTTGAATAGGTACGGAGTTTTAGCTAACACGCGCATGCGCAGACGGGTTTCTGGGAGGCAGAACCACTGTGCGCATGCGCGCATTCGCTGTAAGTCCGAATTCATTCGTCAAAAGCAAATAAGTAAATCGGGTCTTTGGAGTAAGTGATGCATCGGGTGCGGCAACTACTGTGATTAATGCAGGTTATATCACGGACGAGGGTGGTATTTCTCATCAGGGACGTAAGATCCGGTGCCGACATACATTGTAGCTGGCGAGATTTTAACCTACTCTGGATATCTCACCAGAGGGACACCGCTCCACAAGGAGCATGTTAGTGTAAATGTATGGTAGTGGAAGGGGAGAGAAGAGGACAAGAATGAGGAAGAAAATTTTGTAAGCTGTGCATGACCTGTTTGTTAAAGTCCGTCCTAGCTCCTACTCCTAGTGTAGATAGAAAAAATCATGGAGAGCTATCGATTCGTTGAGTATCCGTCCATTCGAATTTTCCTCCAGACGCGTTATATAAAAAATTACTATTCGATGAATGGCCGTAAACACATGGTACATTTTAAAGATACTATCGTATTTAGAGCATAGGGACATTTTGAAACAACGTTCCATAAAACAACGTTCCATTGTAATGTATTGTCAATTCTTTGAAAAGATTAAAATGTATTTGAACTCCCAAAGATATTTCTTTGCTAACATTAGAGCCATTAACCTCTATTTTATATTCACTACTTTTATGACATGCAATCTATCTCTTCTAGTGCTCCATCTTGCAGACTTTATGTACCATGTTCTCCATATACGGACTTTAAATACCATGGAAAACGATATTATAATGTGTCATTAATTTGTTTATAAGCACTGTTTAAAGGTAAACTATTTCTGATTTCTTTCATATTTCAATGATTCCTCAACAATTTATGAAGTTACATGTTTCACTACTAAATACACTAATAAATAATTATTACTAAATGTTTATGCCTATTGATAATTAATTAGGTTAGTTTCTTAGGCATATAGCAATAGATAACACTTTATTTTACACGAAAAAAGTGTTAAATGTAACAATAATTAATTATAAAATGGTTTTACAATACATGACATTAAAAAAATTGTTCTGAAGCATTTCCAACGGCTGTTGCATCTTCAATATGACAAAGAATATGTTTTCTTTGTGTATTTTGAAATATCTATCAGAGGATGAAGTACCGATGAACCTTTAACTTTTCACGTACTCATCACAAGCATGTGCTGCTATTATGTCCTATTAAAATGACAGTGTGGTTGCAGACGCTGGCAGACTTAATAAAGGAAAATTGTAGGCAGCAACAAGATGTGTTGCGTGAACCTCCCATTATAGTGAACATCGCCAGGTGTTTGATTTGTGGAAAGGAACTATTTACTTTCGAGTTGATATCAATTTACTGCAAGTCACCGAGCAGGTAGTGCACCACACAGGTCGGAAAGGTACTTCAATCCACGCGAAGCAAAGACCCTGTCGGCGGTGAGTTATACAATTAGAGCTGCCAGAAAAGTCGACAGGCGAGGCCGAATCGTCCCTTAACCTCATTTCTGGCTCTCGGCTCCCTTTTATATGTGACACTAATCCGCATTAGACTGCCACCCTGTCCTCGTCTTCTTTTCATTGTGTTGATTAATGACGGGAAACAGCCCCGCGGTGCCTATCATTTGCTGAAAAGAGTTCTCCCTCTAACTTGCGCGGCAAAGAGCATTTTCGGCTTTCGGGGAGGGGGCGCGGGGCGGGCGCGGGGGCGGGCGCGGGGGCGGGGGCGGAGTGCGGCGGCGAGCGCTGAATCGGCGCGCCTCCTGCGCGATCAGCGATTTCGCGTTGAGAGAGCTCGACGCGTCGAGGACGAGCGCCGCGACGCGTCGCGACGCTCGAGCTGTGGCGGTGGGAGGTAGGGAGGGGTGAGGACGGGTGGGAGGTTGTAATTTGGACTTGTCTCAATAGAGGAGGAAGAGTAGAAATGAGGGTTGGATGAGGTGATGTGATCCGGGTACGGTATTGTGAAGGGATGGTAGAGGGAAGGTACGAATGGCATAAATAATTTCGCAAAAACGTAATAAGATGCGAGTGTATGCGACAGCCGCAAAAAGCGCTTGAAATTTGTGTATCAACTAGTTCGGAATTAAACAAAATATTCGATTTATTTATTTATAAATAAATCTTTGCTATTGTAACTTTTGATTTGATCTATTAAATATTTAAAATAATTATTTGTGTAATGTACTGGAGTGTCATCGAGGCACATTCTTGTGTTATGGAGAAAATGCTGAGAAGTGAATGGCCACAGATACAAAGATTATAGCGAACTTTAGATGCGCCATCACAGTAAACGTTTGGCAGATAATGTTTAAGACGAAAAAGTTAATGTATTGGGTACTATTCAAAGAAAGAGATTTGTAAACCATATTCACCGTATCATGAAATTAGAGAGAGTACGGAAAGTAATCGTGAATGAAGGAAAGAAAAACGAACGATGAGGCAAGTTGTGAACCAACCGCGTCTGAGAGAGAGTGCATCTGTAAGCAAGCTGGATGGATAGATAACCTGCAAAGGGGAAACGAAGAAAGCAAAACGAGAAGTTGCCCTTGCAGAGAGAGGCGTGTTAGAAAGAGCACCCTCACGGGGATTGAAAAAGGTGGAACGTCGGTGGAAGAAGTCCTCACCGCCGCCACCGTCACATCTAACGTATCCCACCCACCTCTCAAATTACACGAAAATATCGCCTGAATGGAAATGCCCTCGTCCTCGCTCCCCCTCCCCTCGCCATCCCCAGCACCTGCACCTCCAGTGCGGCCGCTCCCCGCCCCGCCCCCATCCGCCGCTCCACCCCCACCCCCGTCGCTGCAGCCTGAAAGGGCGACGCGTCTTTTACTGTGCCACATGCGTCCAATTTCCCCTCTTAGAAAGATCCCCTCGCCAGCAACGCCCGCACACTCACCCCTCCCCTCCCGCTCTCACCTACCCTCACCCGCAGTTCCCCCTCCCCCCACCGCCACGGAGCAGGAAAAATCTCGCCTCTCATTTCCAGCGGCGCCCCGGCCCGGCCCGGCCCGTGCCCTAACGAAGCCCTATGCGCCGGGATCAATTTCCCGTGCAAGGGCTCCCGTAGGGCAACAGTTAACCACTCGACGGGCGCCTCCCCGCCCGCCGGCCCGGCCGACGTGATTGTGAAATTCAATTTTTGAAATTGGCGCTGGGGAGCGTCGATGAGGGGCTGACGAGGGGTGCGCCGAGGAGAGAGGTGGAGAAGGGAATGCGGAGAGTAATGGGGAACTAGTCCAGAAATGAGGGTATGAATGGGAGAGTAGGCTATAAAACGACCGAACAAGTGAGGAAGAGTGCTAGAGGAAACCTAGAGAACAAAGTGTTTGCATTATATAGGAAATATTGGGAGGGAAAGAAAGAAGAAAGGAAAGGGGAGCAAGAGAGGAATCAAGAAGAAGAGGTAGAAAGGATATGACGGTAAGGGAAAAATAGTTTGAAAAACGTTCTAAACTAAATAGAAGGAAAGAGCATTCAAGAGACGGGATGAGAAACTGAAAATTATTTTAAAAACGATCACGAAAATAGCAGTATATCATTAACGACCGTTTGTTATAAATCAACCGCAAAGTGCATCTTAAAACTAAAAATTCCAAAACAATCTTTCCTGAAATGCAATAACTAACATAAAAGATGGAAAATTGTAACGCTGTAAGGCAGCCATGACGAAGTTTGATACCAGAACTGATAGGAATCTACTCGTATGCTGCCGCAAAAGAACGAACGAGACACAAAAGCGGCACAGACTGGGAGACGCAAATTCGAGAGCGCAACGTGAAAAAAAAGGGTACGTTAAACAACTTTGTTTTGATAGAGTAGTCGAATAAACTGTCAGAGAGGACCCTGGGGAGCGCTGGAGTGTAAACAGAGCAGGGGGCTATGAGAGCGAACGCGAGCGGTGAAGGTGGGGTGGGGGAGGGTAGCGCCCCGACTCGCCGTGCGCTGGGCCTTGGCGCGTTTGTTTGCCGCATTACTCCGATAATGAGCATCCCATTTACTTCTTTTTGCTCCTAGAGCCCTCTTCGCGGCGTGCAGAATAATGGCGTGTAGATACCAGCTTCATTCGACAGACTTTTTTACGAGTTATGTAAGTCAGTTAACAGGTTGAGCTCTTATTCACCCGTGATAGTGCATTTGTCTGAATTAGTTAAAGAAAAGAAGGCGCTGTTTTGAGAAATCATCATGATCGTATTGGCCAATAATTTTATTATTTTCAAGTATTAAAGTAATTGAACTAAATATTGTCATAAAGTGATTATTTTCCCCCTTGTCACGTTAAATAGTGCCTGTTTATAACAGGAAATGATGATTTCCTAACATAACTTACGAGCTATTGACATTTCACCTACATTTGAAAATGTGGGCAAGGGAAATTAAATAAATGGTTTAATGAGAAACTAAAATAATAATCGTTACTGGAATATTTTATTTTCATACTGTTATATAGTCGTTCCATAAAATAAATTTTTTAAAGGTTCAGAGATCTAAAAATCAGTAGGAGGATAAGTTTTGGGCATTCTTCTTAAATTAAGCTATCATTGATTTTTTCCCTTCAGAAATGTGCCATACTCTTATGAAATGTAGTATCTGCTTTAAAACAAAAATTAAAAATTTGATTTTTATCATTCATTTCATTCATTTTCTTAATATGTTTTTAAATAAAAATTATATTTCATTAGGATTTATAAACGAATCATTACACTCATGATTAAAAATAAATAAATTAAAATCTTTTTTCCTGCTTGTTTCAAAATTGCGAGCTGTCAAAATAAAAAAAAATCAGTTGACTACAGTTTGACACATTATTTACCCAGCATAAGTGATTTTCATGTTATGACGTTAGAACATTGACGCAAATCAGCCAATCTGCACCCTAAGGAACCTGTTAGCAATCTTGAACACTCCCGAAAGCCGACGGTCGTCTCTTCCGGTCCTTTCACTCCTGCCTGATTGCACACTTTCTCCCTCGTACCCGCTCGTCCCTGCACGTACCCGCTCGTATCCACCCGTATCAGCTCGTGTCCGCTCATGCCCGCGCGTGCCCCCTCATTCCCGGTCGTTTCGTCCCAACCACTCCATTCCCGTTTTCACTCCTCCACGTCTCCACTCCTTCCCGTTTTCCCTTCTCTTCCCCGTTCGTCCCCTCGCCCCACTTATCCCTACTCGTCTTTACCCGTTCCTTTTTCCTTCGTGGCTATTTTACCTTCGTGCTACGCTCGTCTCCGCTTGCCTTGCACATCTCCCAGCTTGTCACAGGTTCTCACCGCTCGTCCCGTTTTCCCCGTCTCTTCCCCGCTCGTCCAAAGCTCACCTTGGCTTGTGCTGCGCTTCTTCCCGCTCGTCACAGCTTCTCAGTCTCCTCTACGTTTTCCGCGTCTCTTCCTCGCTCGTTCCCGCTCCTATCTGCTTGACCCCATTTCTCCCGCTCCGTCACCTCAGCATCTCCGTTCGTCCTAAGCTCGTCCCCGCTTGTCCTGCGTTTCTCCCGCTCGTCCCCGCGTGCCCCGACCCGGTCCACTCGCATCTCCGCTCGCCCGCGCTCCCTTTCCGGCCGGAGCTCCCTAAATCGACGACGCATCTCCGTTCGTCCTTCTCCGGAGGCAATTAATTCCGCTAAGACTGCGACGTGCGCCGCGCGGGGGGCGACACAATTTCCGGGACCCCTCCCCCATGGGGGGCGGCGTTTTTATCGACTCCCCTGCCACCTTCGGGTCCCTCGCCGGCCTCCGCGCAGGCTATCAGCTCCCGCGGTCCGCGCCGCCGCGCTGCCACCGGCTGAATATGGAATTAGATAATTCGGAATCTGGACGTGGGTGAATAGTACCGCCTCGCGGACAATGGTCGCCTGACAATGGCATCGGTGAATACAGATGTAGCGGGCCGAGCGCGCCGGCGGACCCGTACCGCCCCTTCCCACCACGTCCCTTCCCCTACCCCCAACTCGCCTCTGCCTTCGCCACCCCCGCCCCTACCCGCTTCCATACCCCCGGCCTCAACCGTCGGTCTCGACTGCGTTCGGTCTCGTATATCCCCCCCGATCGCTGGCGTGATACATGGAGGAGCACAGTAGCACAGGCTGTGCCCCCAGTCTTGTTGACCCCATTGCCGCTGACGGGAGCCCTGCAGTCGCAGTCGCTCCTGATTGGAAGCTGCACTCGTGTGCATCAAGTCGTGAAACTAAGATTGAAGAGCGACGGGAAAGATTGAGCCCGTGATGATGATTCTACGCAAAGCGATGCAGATGTCAATACCTTCATGTGATGATTAGCAAGGGACTGTCCTGATAGCCATGGTCTAGTATGAAGCAGTTCAGTCGTAATGGTGAAGGGGTAATTGTGATTAATCATGTAACGAGAACGGCGGGGAACCCCTTTTCAGTCATGTTAAAAAAGCAGTTTAACTGTAGAAGACACTGTGAAGTAATTTTATTTTCTAATATTTGCTTTGACCTGTACCCTGAACTATTGTGTCCGGTATTGAAAGCCTACAGGCATACGATTTCGTTGACGATCGTGGTTATTTGTTTCTTAAGATCCATTTCAGTTGTTAGATGGAATTACAGTTCGATTAACGAAAATTTCATTTATTTTAGTGTTCTAAATTATGATATTGTTTCAAGAAGGCATGTAAAGACATCAACCTTGGTGAGCTGGAGAACTGTGTATGAGATAAGAGGGTAGCTTTGTCAGATATCAAACCGCGTACGGAGCTGCATTCGTTAAACTTGCACAATAAGTTTCGGAGATTGACTGATTAGTGATTCCGGGTGCGTCTACTTCTGAGTTCATGAGTACCGTAAGTGTTGAGCATGCTTTTTTCTAGGGAGGTGGCGGTGATCTTCCCGCTGGATGGTGAGATCAAGAGCCGACCTACCGTCGGCTAGATAGGATTTGCCCAACTGGGTATCTCCCCAGCCGGTACAAGATATAAGTTCCCGACCGGTCTCCTGCCATGTGTAGTAGTGTAGTGCATGTTAGTGTAAGTGTATGCAGTATGTAAGGGGTGAGAATAAAACAAGGAAGAGGAAGGAAAGATCATTCGTGGTCCATGGCCCGTTTGTTAAGGTGCTGCTCCGGCATTCGCCTGGTGTTGACCAGGCGAAGTCGCAGAATACTAGCGAGAAGCCGGCCCCTAGAATTCTCCTCCAGGCTGAGGTTATCGACCTAGCTATGTAGCTATTGTTAAAAATCCTGCCACTGTTGGGACTCGAACTCTAGGACCTCGAACCCTAGGTCCTATATTCTGAGCCACAAAACGCCGGTAAACTTTAGAATTTTAATCCGAAACACGACAAATTTTATAAAAAATAATTTTAAAAAAATTCAAACCAAGTAGTACAATTTTGGCTTTAAAGTGTTTTTTTTAAAGTGAAGTACCTATATGTGACTCATTTTGTGTGGCGGTTAACAAAATCCCATAAATGAAGTGGACCTCCTCATGCATGTCTCGCTATCACAGCCATCTGCCAGGCCCCATGCGCCGTTGACATTAAAGGAGACAGCGTGAACGTCAGGGAAACGCGAGTGAATAGCGATAAATTCACATTTCCACTTTTTTGCCTTCTCTTAAAGTCACATAAAAACATGACATGACGCAAGCATCGCTAAAAATCTCTACTAATCGTTTTCAGTACTCCCTCGTTATAATTCTTATTTTTACGCAGTGCGTGCCTGCTTTCGTCGCGTTTTATGAAACGAAAGAAACTTGTATGAAACAAACGATACACGTACTAAATCAACTTTTATGAGCATTAAAACGCTATTAAGTGTGCATGTGCCTTATTGCTTCGCGCACACGTATTTGGACGCTATAAAAATTCCGTTTCCTCGGGAAAGCATGGGGGAGGGAAAGGAGGGAACAAGGGAAGGGGGACAATGAAAGGAATTACGAGAGGAACGTAACGCGAAAGTCATGTCCGGGAGGACCGTAATCTACACTTAAAGGGGACTTCATAAAGCTCCGACGCCAAAGGTCGCGGGGGAGGGCGGGGGACGGGACGACCAGGCGGGGGCGTGACGTCAGCGCCGCGGGTCGCGCAAGGGATTCGCCGAGCCCGCACCGGCCGGAGGCCCGGGTTCAAGGTTGGGCCGCGGCGAGAGGCTCTGGGACAGGCAGTTACACGGCAGTCCATTATTCGGAAACCAATTTTGTTGGAGGTCAGAGATACAATTTAATTACGAAACGTGAGAATATGTCGCAAGCTCCAACTTGTGACATATTCTGGCGTTTTGTAATTAGCTTTATGTAGCTTCACTACCTGTGCAACCACATACAGTTTACTTAAGCTCTGTAGGGAATGTAGTACGTATTCGAATACAGGGGGCTGCATAAATAGGTATACAGAACGTATACTATATTTTTATCTGTTTTAAAACAGTTTTTCTTTTCTTTCAGATATTCAGATCATGGCTGGTAATTTACGCAATGACCAACGGAACTACTAGATAATTAAACAATACAGGAAGACAGAGAATGCTGAACAGGTTCGACAGAATAGAATTCAATCCACCTCCACCAAGCACACTATCAATTTACAGGTTGAGCAACACATTTGAGCGCTTAAGACATTGTACTTTACAATTTGTATAATCTCCCTACTGTAACTTCATAAATCGATTTTTTAAACAAATAGTTTTTTTTGGTATTTCATTATCATTTCTTTATCAAACTATTTTCTGTAATAATACTACCTACGGTATACCTGCTTGTGCACCCCCTGTAATTGATCTTAATTTCTTCACTGCAGTAAATATATTTCTTCAGGTAAAACACTAGGGATAACACAAGCCAAAATCTGTACCTGATTTGACTTTACTGATGATTTTTATTACACGTGAGCAATTATTTAGTACACATTTTGCGATAAAATTATCCTTGCAACCGATATTTAGAATTCAACGTCACTAATACTAGAACGGAGATCCCAGAGATGATGAAATTGTGCACAGATTGTACTTCTCATAGTACGTCACGCGTTTAACTGTTTTTTAACGTTAAGTAAATAAAAAATACATTAGAGAAAGTTGATATGAAGGACTGAAAAATCTCTATGTCAAGTTAAAGGCCGTGGTCTGTAGTTTTGTTTCGTTATATAGATGCAAAATATATATATATATATATATATATATATATATATATATATATATATATATATATGCAAAATTATCAAAGCATATGCAAAATTATTTTTGTAGTTTTTGACAAATTCAGATTTTTATTAGTTTATACAATCATAAAAACCACCATTCTAAATCTGGAATGAAAAAGACTTGTTACAACTACGAACAAATATATCTCACTGCAACATTTAATTTGAATGTAAGAATGGAAAAAATCAAACAATGAACCATTACTAAATTGAACAACAAAATGAAAAAATAGAGGTTATAAAGTCAAGGCTGGAATAATTGATCCTCTGTATCTACAATATAATTCACACAACACAAATATCTACTAATGGAATGTTTTAATTTAAACCCCTATTTTATGACCGATTTCGAAACTAACTTCGTCACATTCCCAACAACAATGGAGAAAACAATTTTGCCCCTCGCAGGCCCCGACAAGCGTTCCTACCTGTGGTTAGCCCCCCACCCTGCGCCTCCGAGGAGTCGGCATCTACATAACGGAGGGCGCCTATCTTGCCTGGCGGTGCGAGGGCTCAGGTGAAATAGTTGCGCGAGGAAACAACGCGGAGCCGCCACCTCTTGGCAGGCGCGGCCTCCGCCGCTCGACACCCGGGGTGCGACGGCGGCGCTAGGGGAACACGCAGCGCGGCCGCGGGGGCGGGGCCAGGGGTGGCGGGGGCGTCAGGGGTGGTGTGGGCGCCGGGAGTGGCGTCAGCGACCGGGATGGCAAGATGGTTGGAGCCGAAGGGGTACAGGGACGGCGGGGCGGGAGACTGGGACGGCGAGGTGACGTAGGGACCAGCGAGTCGGTGGAGGCGGCGGGTGGCGGGCGGCGGTGAGGCGGTGGGGAAGGAGGAGGCGGGGCGGCAGGGAAGTGGTGGGGGAGGCGGCGGTGACAGGAGGGGCGTGGGGAGTGCCGGCGGGGGTGGCGTGTGAGGCGGGAACAGCGAGGCGGCGTTGGAGGGGGGGGCGGCGCGCGCCCCGTTGTCGCCAAGTTATCGTCGCCGAACGCGCGTCGCCGCCCCCGCCGCGAGAAGCTGCGAGCCAAGGAATCTGTAATTAAGGGATTCCTGGCGCACTGGCGCACCGCCCTCGCAGTCGGCGGCGGAAGATGTGACGATGGAGGGGAGGCAACTCGGGAAGGGGGTGACGGTTGTGCCTTGCGACGAAAATAGTATTGCTAGCGATAGTGGTGGTGAATTGTGCCGCAGATTGTCGGATTGAGGTTGCCGATCAGAATCGGTGGGATTATGGGATTAGAAAGGACAAGAACAGTGAGGATTGTGATGTTAGTCTTCATTTTTGCTGTAATAATTCAGGGAAAATGATAGTAAATATGTTGGGATTGTTACTATCTGAGCTATCGGTGCACTAAGTGATTAATGTGTAAAGATGCGGAAACCGAAGAGTGTGTGACGAAGCAAGTGATTGGTGGTTGAGTTTGAAGCAAACACTCAACAGTGTCAGTTACTTCAGCCACCTGAAGGGGGAGTGAAAGACGCGGGTACGTGGTCGCGGGACAGTGCGAAAGAGCAGAGCCAGTGTGAGAGTGCGGGCGGGCCGCAGCATGTCGTTGGCGACGGCAGGGGAAAGACGACGGCGCGGGAATTATATTTACGCGGGCGACGCATACCTCGCGCGAATCTACACGTGAAACGCACAAACAGCAAGTCGCGCCTCGCGCCTCCCGCCTCTCGCCTCCCACCCCGCGCGACCTCCGTTGCCCCCGCTCGCGGGGGAGGGACTGCTTAAATTAATGCGGCGGCACTCTAATCTACTGTCGTCGCCGCGCGGCGCCTCCTGCGGTGGCGGTGGCGGTGCTGGTGTTGGTGGTATGGGATTGGAGGTGACGGCAGAGATGGGGTGGAGGAAGAAGTGACGGAGGGGGTGGCGAGATCTAGGGTAGTTCGCGAGGGAGCGGGGACAGCTGCAAAGACGAGAGGAACAGTGCAGGCGGTGAGGTTGGTGAGAGCGGCGCGGGTGATGATGCCGTTTGCGATGGCGGGGGCTAAAGCAATGGAGTGGGATGTGGAGATGGTGGTGGCTGAGAGAGCGACGTGGAAGTAGGGACGGCAGCGAACGCGAATAGAGCGTTGGGGCGGCGTGGGAAATGGACTGGTGGGGGAAGGAGGGTCGACACGAACGTTGGGGACAGCGGAGACGATGGGGACAGTGGGGGCTGTGAGGGACGTGGAGGCGGCTGAGGCGACAGGAGGTGGGGTCGCCGGAGGGGGTGGTCGGGGGTCGGGGGGAGGGCGGTGGAGGCGGCGATGGGGCGTGGACGCGGTGGGCGGGGCGGCGGGGGCGGGTGCTGGGAGCGGGGAAGGCGGAGCGGTTGTGCGCTTTCTGCGGCGAACCCCTCCCCTCCCCCCCCCCGCTGCTTTCCCGCACGGTCGTCGAGCTTTACTGTGCTCTCAGACGAGTGCAAGAGATTCGCGGCATGCCGACGAATACTGCTGGGAGATGTTTTGCGTGTACAGGATATTGTCTGAGAAGAAGACTGCGTGAGAAGTACGGAAATATTCACGAAGTTGAATGAAGTAATGTTTTGTTGTTGACAGCTAAATAAATAGTGGTATGGGTGTCTTGATTTCAAATAGTTCTGGAAGAGAATCATTAACTAAAGTTTTATTTTGATATTGAATAATTTGTGCATATTTTCTTTTAAAATGAATGTTAAATAATTTAAAATAAGTCATCTACACAAATGGAGGGTATTTTTTCCTGTTTATCATGAATAGAAAGCTTCCTAATAACATCTTATGTACTCATGAAACTCATGTAAGTATTAGATCATTACAATATACTATTTATTAAAATATATGTATAATACATTTAAATATAACGTTGTAGGATAACGTATGTGCTAAGAATTCCGATTCAGATCTGTTTCACAATTTAGATCTTCCAGTAATATGATATTTCGTAATGCAGTTTATGTATATTCTTGTTTTTTATTGCATAACATGATGTTTTAGCCTTGCGCTTATAACTCATTATAGAAACAGGATACATTACTTGAAAATCCGTCCGTTCGTTTGCATCCGTGCCTCGTCATTTCCGTAGAAATGTTCCTTTGCTCATTATTTGACCCACTAAGAGAGGCTTATTACAGCAAGTGCTCGTTTTGGCATTGTATATTTTTAGTGAAAAACAAGAAGTTGCTAGCAAGGGGCTCTTCTGTAAAGTTCATTTTTGCTTTTGAAACCTAATATCCTGGTACTTGAATATTGTGGAGTTATTATTATGATTTTACAATTCAGTTATATTTGGTCATAATGATTTGCTGAATACCGACCAGAAACCATTAAAAATTGCAGTATTTTGCAATTCATGGAAAATGACGATACAAAGCCTTTCTATAATTTAGAAATTACGAATGCACAATTCTCCTCAGCAGAATACCGTAGGAAATGTGCTTCATAAAATGTTCATGGATCATCAACACATCTTTAATAGATCTGTAAATTCCTTTCTAATATTTCATAAATGCTCCACTACATTCCGGTGACCTTTCGGTAGAAAGTAAGTTGTGAACGTCGGGAAGGCTTACTCACCTTGTAGGTCTCGTCGACAATCTGGGCGGGCTGGCGGGACAGGAAGTCGTACTCGGGGTCGTCCACGTTATTCTCGTCTCCACCGGACGCGCGCACTTCGACTACGCTGGACACAACAGGTGGGGCCGGGGTTGCGGGATGCACTTCAACCTGTGGGTAGAAACTCTGCATTTTATCTGTCAGGCAGTAAAACATTTGTTCACTTCTTATTCTCTACATCTACACATTTTTTGTTGTTAAAACGATTATTTTTTAAAATTTGACACACATTGTTTCGAACACAACCTAACAACTAATTTCTAATTCCGATCAATGCACAGCAATTCCTCATTTTTATTTTGTCATCTGACGTGATTTCTGGTTAATATTAAATTCATTTTAAATGTTAGAATGAAGATGAAATGATAACTTTACATTTTTCTCTTTTTTGGGGGGTAATTTAATCACAACTTCTACATAAAATATAATCAAAAATAAGTAAATATTAAGGAAATTATTCTTAATATTTTTTACAATTATGAATAGAATTATTATTTATTAATATCATTATATAAATCTACATTATTTTTCCTGTATAATTTGTAGAAAATTATTCAATATAATTTAATGCGGTGCAATTTCCCACATCTAACCGGATTTTCCCCCGGAAGGCAAGAAAAACATTTCCACGGTGGCGACAGAATGCACGCTCTGAGCTGGGGACGCAGGCGGTAGTAAATCGGATTATTTTTTGATGACGCCTTCTACTGCATAAATTGGCCGTCATATAGCGACGGCGGAATCCCGTCTGTACGCGAGAGAGAGAGAGAGACGAAGGATAAGAGCTTTCAGCTTGGGCATTTGCCTAAGGCCTGGGCGAAGCCGAGAAGCGAATGTGCTCATTACGAAATTGAGAATTAAATTCTCCGAAATTAATGTGATGTCCGGAATAGATGAATCTGGCGATTTCAACATTTATTTTCTCGATATATTTATTTAGTGGATATTGTGACTTAGGGGTTATTATTTGAAATGGCTAGAGAAAGTTGCACATTGACAAGGCTTTGTAATACATTTCAAAGACGTAAATTAAACACATTGCTCCATTTATTACCAAGAATATATTATTAGTGAAAAACATGACCAGAAAAGGAAAACATTTAACTTGAATTATACTGTGAGAATAATGTTAAGTGTAGCAAATAAAAGTGGTGAATACAAAAATGCCATTACGTTTCGTCGAACACCTGAGAAAATGTCGCTATTTATTTGCATAGAGATTTATATTGTAACAGTATTGAGTGTAGATGATATCAGCATATAAAAGTTTTGTTAAAAATTTAACGACGAACGTGATTTGCGCAGACGGAATATCGTCTGTGAACGTATTTTCTCCGTTTCGTTCATTTCCCGCTTCCGTTAGTGCTGGCCGCTTTGCCCTGAGGGTGTGCTGCCCTCCATCGCTTTTTGCAGGGATCCTAATGAGCGAATGCGAGTGGAGGACTCTTCGAGGGCTGCATCCGACCGGGGAGAGTCTCTCCTCGAACTCGCAATTGCTTTCGATTGTTGAGAAAGCGCTCTGCACCAAAAAATTCTCGTTACGAGATGCTTTCTTGAGAATCCTATTTCAACTTTTAGAAGAGGAGTGCATTCATAAATGCCTGCTGTTTGTGCAGTCATTTACCGTACGGAATGCTCTCTAGTAGAATCAAAAGGGCAGAATAAATTGTAACTGCGTTTGCTGCTTCATTCGTATTTCTAGCGAAGGGATCACTGTGTAAATAACATTCAAAAGAAATACTTTTTGAAGTACTTCAGTTTTTAAGTTAATTAAATAGATACTGAGAATTCTGTAATCTGTTATGAATTAGAAATAGCATTTAAAAATGTATACGTTCAAAGGACGGCAAGTTTACATATAAACGGAAAAGACTAACACAATGTAATATGACAAACAACAGCTAGGCTTTTTACTTTGAATGACATTTAATTTTAAGCATCTGAAAGAAATACTTAACAGTAAATTATTTCAAGACTGAAATCGTCTTCATTTAAAAGCCAGAGGTATTAAAGCAATTATCTTATTTTCGTAGTATTTTAGTGATGAATGAGGACACCAAAGAACATTTGCCGACTGTATTATTTGTAATGAAGCCTAATTATTTAAAATGTCAGGAAACAATATTGAAAATTCTTCATACCAAAATACAAAATAACATTTAAAGGTAGTAAATGGCTATTACGTTAAACGCATTCCTGGAAATGAACTCGACTCTTAGTAAACAGTGTGTTTTCGTTTTAACGACCATTATTTTAGAAAAATCTTATTTTTGCGAAATAGTTAAGAACTTGAGGGAAAGTTTTGCTTTGGCCCCTTCGTATTAAAATTTGGAATATTAAATGTAGTTGCATTTAATTTGGATAGTAGACTAGAAAGCAAATATGTTATTTCAACAATCGGCTGTCGTATGTGATCAACACAGTAGATAAAGTTAATCGTCACTGAGTTATTATATGCTAATTTTGTTAATTTATACTTTAGCTTGGCCACTCTGCTTTGGATCATTGAAACAAGCATGCAGAGGGAAACATGCCTTATGTGTTTTTTTAACGCAGGAGTAATTAACTTTCAATCAAATTGTTTTGAGTCTGCTCAACGGCAAGTTTTCATTGACATTTTAAGAAAAATATTAAGAACTAAGTTTATACGAGTCGCTTGCGCATTTCCAAGACGTACTCCGACCGTCGACCGCCGTGGTTAACATATCAAATAAAAATTGCCCTAACTCTTCAATACTCTTTTACAGCAAGAAACATAACAAATGTAATGTTCTCCCTACCTCTACCCTTCCCACAATTACCCTAAGAGGAATGGTTAAGTTAAAGTTCGCCTCCCTACTTTTGATAGAGGAAACAAATATAACATAAGTATTATGTATTTATAATCAATGTTCATGTTACGTCACATTAGTTATTACGAATTCCCTTCTAACAGTGTGAATAAACTTCAACTTATTCCTTTTTTTTATTTTGAATACATTTTACTGTATGTCAGACATCAATAGTAGGTATAATATTACTACTATTAATATTTCTTAATGTTTTGTATTTATTAGTATAATAATATAATTAGTAATATCAATACTATAAAACAACGTGTAGCTTTTCACGTTTGGCCACATTTTTTATATTGCTTGCCAGACTGATGGGCCGTGATCAAATATTAATTCTTTGAAACGTTTCATCTGCAACTACGTCATACAGGACTATTGTATCGGTAAGCAATATCAAATGTTGATATGATTCAATTTGAATAATTAATTGTCTGCCGGTGTCTCACCTTGGTGGTGCCTTCGCGCACCTCCACCTTGCTGGCGACGACGCTGGCGGGGCCGCGCACCTCCACGACGCTGGAGGGCGGCGCGGGCGGCGGGGCGGGGCCGCCGCGCACCTCCACCACGCTGGAGACGATGGCGACGGGCGCGGGCGGCGAGGGCGCGGGCGCGGGCGAAGGCGCGGGCGACGGCTTGGCCTCCGCCTGCGGCTTCTTGGGCGGCGGCGCGGGCGACACGCTGGGCGCGGCCTTCTTGTCGGAGCTCTTGGCGGCGCCCGTCTTGCTGGGTTTGATCTCCGGCGCCGCCGACGCCGTCGGGGGCGGCTTCGTCTCGATGACGGACGCCGGCGCCGAAGGCGGTTTGGGCTCCTCTGCAACAGGGAGACAAGCACGTTCGTGAGAGTCAACATCATTTCTGTGGCGGGAATTCCTATTACTATTCTGGTCGAAGAACTGAGCCCTTTAAGACAACTGTAGTAACGTTTGAAAGAAATTTGCACGGATTACGGAATAGAATAGCTGAAATTGTGTTCCGTCTCACCCATATTTGGTAATGAATTACGAAAATATAGGCAAAGATGCAACCCGCAACATGTTACAACATTACTACTATCGGGCACAACTCGGAAACTGCGCTTCTGATCCCTCGAATCAAATTATTGTGTTTTGTTTTCCATTCTCTAATCTTCAGAATGAGATATTTGACCCCGATGGGAATCATGCTCGATTATTTCTGAATGTAATAGCTTAAGAAAGTATTTCATAGTAGTAGCTAACATAGAATATACATACAAGGTTCAGTAAACTGACTGAAGTGGTTGTCGTAAACTCAAGGTCCTGTAAATACAAAAATATCAGCTTCGTTGCTGACAACAGAGGAATTTTGAAGAATGTAAAATACTTCGCTAGATGCTTATTTTAACCCAATACGATGGACAAGGACTAAACTATACTAAATACAACCTTTACCTCTCTTTGTCTACCGCACTTCACAAACAAAACGCTTCGAATTTCTCAAAGAGCCAACTTTTCTTTGCAAAAGATGAATCGCAATCCCTTGGCGAAACGTGGAAAACTTCTATTGTACGCCCACAAACAAAACCGCTGTGTTCGCCTGAGGTGTCGGTCGAAGGACCCTGCGCACAAAGAGCCTGTTGTCCTATTTCCATCGATGAGGCTCCCACCGGATGCCTTCTGCTCATTAGCAGAAGGTCACAGTTTGCGCGAAGACGGAGCTTCTTCGGGCACCGGCAAAAGGAGCATGAAGGGTGCTTTGCCGAAAGGTCGCTTGTAAAGCAGATGTTTGATAGCGAGTGATACAAGGAATATGATTCGCTTCTAAGTACAATGAGTTCATTGACGAAATAAATACATTAAAATGACATGATCCGGATATTGATATAATCTTGAACGTGTCTCATAAAAATAGTTGATAATTCATTTTCAATCACGCAATAAAACTATTTTATTTAGAGAATAAACGACAATTTCTCTTTGTTAATCATATGATAATTTACTCGTTTTTTATATAATTGAATGTATTGCTTTTGCGCATTTCAAACATGCATTTTCAACACATCCAATGAACTGATAAATCATTACATAGAGCAATACGATTTTACTTTGTATGTTTTACACAAACGTGTGCTACAGTTGTCTGATTTTCTCGCACAAATGCATGCATTTCTCACACAGATGCATACATTGATGCTGTATTAAATACAATACAGTAATTAATAGTGAACGTATTCGGTTGTTTTCAGAATGAAATTAGCCGCAGTTAATCAATTAAAATCTGGTAAACATCCCCAAATGAAATAGAAGGAGATATGAAGAAGAGGAAAAAATAATAAGTTCTCTAGGCGGGACGTTTGGGTGGACGATGGCTACAAGGATACAAAGCTGCAAGACAATACATGACAAAGGACACCTGAAGGGGGAGACGATCTGCGAGCAAAAATGAACTGCAAAACTTCTGCTGAGAAACCACAGCAGCAACCAAACTTCTGCGGGGCACTTTTACAATATCCGGGAATATGTTCAAGTGTGTAAATCACGAATTGAGCCAAAATTATCTAAAAGTAGTGGAACCCAAAATGAGAAAAAAGTTAGAACTATCTAGGAACTATTAAAAATGTTGTTGTTGTTAGCTGACGCCTACCATTGACAACCATTCAAAAATACGTTCGCCAATTTAAGTTCTTTATTCATTCCTCCACGTAAAACACCTCCTATAGTTTACAACCACACTCCTTCCTAAATTGAGCCTTCGATTTTGACCTTTCCTCCCCCTCCAGAGGTAAATAAGCTCCTTTATTAAATATTAAAAAATATATGTTTAATTAATTTGGGATTCATTATTAGCATGATATATGAAATGTCAATACACATCACAAAAATTAACGTTCAATATTCAATCGAGTTTGTCAGAATGTTACAGGGGATAATGTTTTATTTAATACAAAACTAACCCACAACACAATATTGGGGAAACATTCTTTTTTCTTGAACCCTTTCCCTTTCTAGTACGTTTACACCTAAGTTGTGAGAAAAACCTGCTTCTTTATGTTATATTTTTTGAAAGCGACTAATCTCAAATATTTGTGTTCAATATTATTCGATAAGTTTTTGCACAGAGTTTGCAAAACGTCGTGAGCACTTATGAAGTGGAAAAAAAACTACTAAACATTGTTTGGTTATCAACGTTCAATGTTTTCAAATTCCATCTACAGAACTCAACATTTCTGGGGGTATGTGGAATAATACCCATTCATAATTTTTATTTATACCTCCTGAAATTTGAATATTTGTATTTGTGAAAGTGCTTGCTTGTAAATGAAAGAAAACACGCGTTTCGTGTCATTTGGCTCCCTCTACGCATTACGCGCCTCTGGGTCGAGCCCAGTCCGGTGAGGGCGGAGGCGGCGGCGGCGGCGGGGGAGGGGGCCTTGAGCGGGGTCACGTGAGCGCGGATCGCGTGGCGGTGGCGCCGCGTCCCCAAGGCCGCGAGGCGAATGGGCGGGCGGTGGGCGTGCGCGGGGCGCGGCCGCCCACGGCGTCGGCTGACCCCGCCGCCCCCGCCACCCCGCCGCTGCGGGGGTCCAGGCGACACGCGCTTTGTGAATACGCCTTCGTCTCCTTGGCGGCGTATTGTCTGGCTTCTTTTGTATGATGTTGTCATCTCTCTAACTAGACACTCTCAAGTAGGGTTTTGTTGTATATGTGGGTAGATCGAAATCTTCACCTCATTTTTTAATAATGTTCAGGAACAGGATTTTGAATATTTGCATTCAATTTTTGGTAATTTTTATTCTCAAGGCATGCTTATTATTGAAATAGGATCAACTATTATTGAAAATCTACGCTCGGGGTTTTACACAGTGCGAAATCTCAGAAAATGTAGCGTCTGTTTTGGCGCTCAGAATCGGAGAACAATTTTTGATTATCTATGTTCATTGCTTTTAAAATTCTAAAAGCCTTTTCATTCAATAAAGACGAGAAGTAATATTCTATAAAATGTTTTTTGTGAATAAATTTAAATTTGTTATATTTATACAGGGGGTTCATTATGATGACGAAAATAATGACTAATAACTAATAGTATTTACGTAATATATTTTAAGTCTATTACTTCTTTCGTAGAAAATAATGAACAAAATTTCCGTTTGTTATTGATTGTGCAGTTAATTACTAAGATATTTCAGTATATAAGTATTCAAATGCATGTGAGACTATTCAATAACGGCTTAGATCTACTACATGACACACCACAGACAAGCTACAAGAAAAACCTGACAAATAGCGAGGTTTATAGAGGTCTTCGAACTTACGACCCGTGAATGCAGGCATTGAATCCGTACACGCTCCAACCATCCTGGACGCTGCACCAAGCTTTCATGTGTTATACCTGATAAATAACGTACACGCTTTGCGCCGTTGCATGTGCATTTCATCTTCTCTGACCGCCACTGCGCAGTGGGTCGAAATGCGACATTAAGTACCCAAAGCGGATTTCTTGATTTTTGAGGTATGATTTACCCGCAAAATGAATAATATTTGTAAATCAAAAAGGGGAAATAGAAAGTAACCGAAGTTTGAGAGAAGACAACTGCACTTCTTGTCCAGAAGTGAACAATAAATATTTTATTCTTAGTTCAAACATTTTCTTCCATTGTGTCGTATCATTTCTGTACGACAATATCTGTAACTAAAAGTAGCGCTATTTTGTGAATAGGAGGAAATGGGGTAGGTTATATTATCTTGTTTTTTCGAAAGATTTAACGTATCACTTTCATAAAATAGATTTACTGAAGCAAATAGCTTTTTCAATTCCAATATTTTGTATTTCAAGACTTTGAGAGATAATAAAAACACATAATAATCACAATATCAAGCCTCGAATATTCATACGTAGATAAATAACACACCTCTATTCACAAATCAATAATTATCTGTCTCATGTTCTCCGAATAATTACGCGAAAAGTTTAAACTAGGTACTTTATCCCTTTTTTGTTGTGCTTATTCTTCTCTTTCTACATAATTTTCGTCTTCTTCTTGCACTAATTTCTCATCTCCCAAATGTCACGCCAAAGGCTTCGGTTCTTCCATTCTTCTTTCTACCACAACCTTTATTGTTGTGTTTGTTCTTCCTGTCGTTTGTCTGCTTCGCTCGGTGTCCCTGTCGGTCCGTTCGGACCCAGTGTGCGTGCGGGCTGCAGCGCGCGCGCACTTAACGAGGCCGTCCGCTGCGGTGGGCCCCAGCGCCCCTGCGGTCGCGCCCCGCCACGCGCAATCGCTTCAGCGAATCGCGTCTTCTGCACAGGCGGCGTTCGCGTCCATTCACGCAGGCAGGAGCGGGTGAATAGCTAAGCAAGTGCTCGCGGCTCCTGATTGTAACCCCCCCCCAAATATTAACAAAACGTTTGTAAATATATAAAATTGTCTATATTGTTTGATTAGCTTAATAAAAAATTGTAAATTTAAGGAATTTAAAAAAAACATTTTTTAATTATATTTAAAATTAGATTACATTTTAATTATAATTATATTTCAAATTATATTATGTTTTAATTATAATTATATTTTTATATTTATAATTATATTAATTAATTATTTTTAAATTTAAAATGAAGGTAGGATTCAAAATATAACTAATTAATGAAAAAGAATGTTGTAGTACGTAACCGGGAATTATTTCAAATTTATTTATAAAGTGTTCATTATTTTGATATTAACGTTTTAGATTGCAAAGTTATTAATTTTATTTCGATGTTTGTTTGATGGTTTATGATTAAATATTGTTAGGCCCCATACTTCACCCCTAATTTAATTACATTGCCTCTACTTCGCAGGAGGAGGCAACATTTAATAACGTTAGCAAAACCAGAGATAATGAATGAAAGTTAAAATATTGAAATAATTTGTTTTTAGTGTATTATACTTAATTCCTGATTCCAGGAAAATATTTCTTTCTTTACTTAACTCAATTTTCCTGTAAACCTTAGATATTTGAAACCACGTTTCCATTTAACAGCAATTTCAACTTCTAAATTTAATTCCAAATCACAACGCCACTGGGGTACCGAGTAATGTCAGACCGTCAGATGTACCAAGCAATTGAGCATTAGGGGATCTGTGGGATGCCTAGCCCTTATCCAGAAATTTCGCGGACTTCGAACGAGATGACGTCGTCGGCGAGAACCTGTTGGGTCCGGTGAAACCCTCTCCGGGTTGCGGGGACGGGAATTAGGCGCGGGGGCGACGGGGGCGAATGGGCAGCTACGTCAAGCTGGAACAGCCATGTCAGCTCACCGGAATGAAACATGTCTAATAATTTATTGCTAATTAATGCCAATTAATTACCACATTTTCGAATTAATTGCCACGTATCTTCAGGGCGAAAAAAAGGGGTGTGAGCTGGCTTGACGCGACGCCAGCACACACATAAGTTAAATTCGGGTCGCAGGTCCACGGAAACACTCAGATAATTTATTGCTAATTAATTGCCAATTAATTGCCACATTTTCGAATTAATTGCCACGTATCTTCAGTGCGAAAAAAGGGTGTGAGCTGGCTTGACGCGACGCCAGCACACACATCAGTGAAATTCGGGTCGCAGGTCCACGGAAACACTCAGATAATTTGTTACTAATTAATTGCCAATTAATTGCCACATTTTCGAATTAATTGCCACGGTATCTTCAGTGCGAAAAAGGGTGTGAGCTGGCTTGACGCGACGCCAGCACACACATCAGTGAAATTCGGGTCGCAGGTCCACGGAAACACTCAGATAATTTGTTACTAATTAATTGCCAATTAATTGCCACATTTTCGAATTAATTGCCACGTATCTTCAGGGCGAAAAAAGGTGTGAGCTGGCTTGACGCGACGCCAGCACACACATCAGTGAAATTCGGGTCGCAGGTCCACGGAAACACTCAGATAATTTATTGCTAATTAATTGCCAATTAATTGCCACATTTTCGAATTAATTGCCACGTATCTTCAGGGCGAAAAAAGGGTGTGAGCTGGCTTGACGCGACGCCAGCACACACATAAGTGAAATTCGGGTCGCAGGTCCACGGAAACACTCAGATAATTTATTGCTAATTAATTGCCAATTAATTGCCACATTTTCGAATCAATTGCCACGTATCTTCAGGGCAAAAACGGGTGTGAGCTGGCTTGACGCAACGCCAGAACACACATCAGTGAAATTCGGGTCGCAGGGTCACGGAAACACTAAGATAATTTATTGCTAATTAATTGCAAATTAATTGCCACAATTTCGAATTAATTGTCACGTATCTTCAGTGCGAAAACGGGTGTGAGCTGGCTTGACGAAAATGTTTCAGTTTTTAACAATTTTTTTCTCATAAACAACAACGGCAATTAATTTGTGTTTATTATAAAAAATTAGTATATAATGTGTATTAATTATGTTCTTGGTTTACTTCGATTGTGCTCGTTGGTTCTCTCTACAAACGTATTTGAATTTCTGGCATGGTTGAATATGTTTCAGTTTTTAACAATTATTTTTCCGTAAACGACAATGGCAATTAATTCGTATTTGTGGTAAACAATTGGTATATAAGATGTATTAATTATGTACTTGGTTTGGTTCGAGTGTGCTCGTTGGTTCTCTCTACAAACGTATTTGAATATCTGGCATGGTTGAGTGTGTTTCAGTTTTTAACAATTATTTTTCCGTAAACGGCAACGGCAAATAATTTGTGTTTGTGATAAACAATTAGTATATAATGTGTATTAATTATGTTCTCGGTTTGGTTCGAGTGTGCTCGTGGTTCTCTCTACAAACGTATTTGAATATCTGGCATGGTTGAATATGTTCCAGTTGTTAACAATTATTTTTCCGTAAACGACAATGGCAATTAATTCGTATTTGTGGTAAACAATTAGTATATAAGATGTATTAATTATGTACTTGGTTTGGTTCGAGTGTGCTCGTTGGTTCTCTCTACAAACCTATTTGAATATCTGGCATGGTTGAATATGTTCCAGTTTTTAACAATTATTTTTCCGTAAACGGCAACGGCAAATAATTTGTGTTTGTGATAAACAATTAGTATATAATGTGTATTAATTATGTGCTCGGTTTGGTTCGAGTGTGCTCGTTGGTTCTCTCTACAAACGTATTTGAATATCTGGCATGGTGAATATGTTCCAGTTGTTAACAATTATTTTTCCATAAACGACAATGGCAATTAATTCGTGTTTGTGGTAAACAATTAGTATATAATGTGTATTAATTATGTACTTGGTTTGGTTCGAGTGTGCTCGTTGGTTCTCTCTACAAACCTATTTTGAATATCTGGCATGGTTGAGTGTGTTTCAGTTTTTAACAATTATTTTTCCATAAACGACAATGGCAATTAATTCGTGTTTGTGGTAAACAATTAGTATATAATGTCTATTAATTATGTTCTTGGTTTGGTTCGAGTGTGCGCGTTAGTTCTCTCTACAAACGTATTTGAATATATGGCATGGTTGAATAATGTTTCAGTTTTTAACAATTATTTTTCCGTAAACGGCAACGGCAAATAATTTGTGTTTGTGATAAACAATTAGTATATAATGTGTATTAATTATGTGCTCGGTTTGGTTCGAGTGTGCTCGTTGGTTCTCTCTACAAACGTATTTGAATATCTGGCATGGTTGAATATGTTCCAGTTGTTAACAATTATTTTTCCATAAACGACAATGGCAATTAATTCGTGTTTGTGGTAAACAATTAGTACATAATGGGTATTAATTATGTTCTTGGTTTGGTTCGAGTGTGTTCGTTGGTTCTCTCTACAAACGTATTCGAATTTCTCGCATGGTTGAATAATGTTTCAGTTTTAACAATTATTTTTCCGTAAACGACAATGGCAATTAATTCGTGTTTGTGGTAAACAATTAGTATATAATATGTATTAATTATGTACTTGGTTTGGTTCGAGTGTGCTCGTTGGTTCTCTCTACAATTGTATTTGAATATCTGGCATGGTTGAATATGTTCCAGTTGTTAACAATTAGCGACAAATTGGGAGATTAATTTCAATTTTTTTTTTCATAACTTTTCGATTCTAACTTTACGGAGCTCTTCCTGAGAACAGCTCTGCGCCCTGTGTGGGTGCAGTCGCTTCCTCTTGGGAGGTTTTCGCCCTCTCAAGGAGCCATCGGAAGGGGCGGTGGCCGCAAAGCAAGTCGCAAGAAAGGCGGCGACGCGACGGCGTGGCTATGATGTTTCTTCATATTTTCGCACGCGGCGTTTGGGCAGGGCTGGTGGCGGTCGGGAGCCGGCCCGTCCGTTAAGCCTCTACATCCGGTATGTCTCACTGCCGTGAAAGGCCGCACCCAGGCGAGTGCAAACAAAGGCAGCAAGGGATACATCTGCACTGTGGGGTGGGTCGGTGGGTGGCCATTAGGAGCGCGATCTCTAGCCTCTTGCGTGAGAGAAGAAGGGTCGTCAGTGACAAGTAAAAAACATTATTATTTTGCACTTTTGAAACAATAAAAAATATGGAGCAATATGGCGTTCATGTCATCTCATTAAGTACATTTAGCACAACCCCTTCAAAAATTTAAAGAAAAACCTTTTAACCTTTTTCGAGAAAATATTGTTTTGCAATTTTTTAAACCGCATATATTGCACAAAATATTGCGCGTAAACGAATAAACATTTCAAAAAACTTACACGATCGAAAAAAAAGAATCCACTATGGAGGAAAAATTTTGTTGGAAAGTAAACTTTTGACTGAAACGTATTCAACCATGCCAGGTATTCAAAATACGTTTATAGAGAGAACCAACGAGCACACTCGAACCAAACCAAGAACATAATTAATATACACTATTACTAATTGGTTACCACAAACACGAATTAATTGCCGTTGTCGTTTAGGGAAAAATAATTGTTAAAAACTGAAACATATTCAACCCTGCGAGAAATTCAAATTGTTTGTAGAGAGAACAAACGAACACACTCGAACCAAACCAAGAACATGATTAATACACATGTATATAGTATTTGTTTTATAACAAACACAAATTATTTGCCGTTGCCGTTACGGAAAAATATTGTTAAAAAATGAAACATATTCAACCATGCCAGAAATTTCAAATACGTTTGTAGAGAGAACCAAACGAGCACACTCGAACCAAACCAAGAAACATAATTAATACACACTATATACTAATTGTTACCACAACACGAATTAATTGCCATTGTCGTTTATGGAAAATAATTGTTAAAACTGAAACATATTCAACCATGCCAGATATTCAAATACGTTTGTAGAGAGAACTAACGAGCACACCGAACCAAACCAGAAACTAATTAATACACATTATATACTAATTGTTTATAATAAACACAAAGTAATTGCTGTTGCGGTTTATGAGAAAAAAATTTGAAAAACTGAAACATTTCGTCAAGCCAGCTCACACCCGTTTTCGCCCTGAAGATACGTGACATTATTCGAATTGTGGCAATTAATGCAATTTAATAGCAATAAATTATCTGAGGGTTTACGATGGACCTGCGACCCGAATTTGACGTATGTGGTGCCGGCGGCGCGTCAAGCCAGCCTCACACCCTTTTCGCCCCTGAAGATACGTGGCAATTAATTCGAAAATGTGGCACTTAATTGGCAATTAATTAGCAATAATTATCTGAGTGTTTCCGTGGATCTGCGACCCGAATTTCACCTATGTGTGTGCTGGCGTCGCGTCAAGCCAGCTCACACCTTTTTTCGCCCTGAAGATACGTGGCAATTAATTCGAAAATGAGGCAATTAATTGGCAAATTAATTAGCAATAAATTATCTGAGTGTTTCCGTGGACCTGCGACCCGATTTTCACATGTGTGTGCTGGCGTCGCGTCAAGCCAGCTCACAACCTTTTTTCGCCCTGAAGATACGTGGCAATTAATTCGAAAATGTGGCAATTAATTGGCAATTAATTAGCAATAAATTATCTGAGTGATTCCGTGGACCTGCGACCCGAATTTCACTGATGTGTGTGCTGGCGTCGCGTCAAGCAGCTCACACTCTTTTTTTCGCCCTGAAGATACGTGGCAATTAATGAAAAATGTGGCAATTAATTGGCAATTAATTAGCAATAAATTATCTGAGTGTTTCCGTGACCTGCGACCCGAATTCATGATGTGTGTGCTGGCGTCGCGTCAAGCCAGATCACACCCTTTTTTCGCCTGAAGATACGTGGCAATTAATTCGAAAATGTGGCAATTAATTGGCAATTAATTAGCAATAATTATTAGACATGTTTCATTCCGGTGAGCTGACATGGCTGTTCCAGCTTGACGCAGCTCGAATGGGCTCCTTCGCAGCCTCAACCCATCCGCAGTAAAGAGACTGCCTCCCGGGCGGCAGTCTCTTACTGCGAAGACACTGGTCCCGACTTGCAGGACAAGAAAGGAACAAGAAATCTATTTTGATTATTATTTTTATTACTATTATTATTATTATTATTATTATTATTAAAGACAAATACTTGGGTCATACGTAACCAATGATTATTTATCAAAATCTTACTGGTTAAGATTTTAAAGTTACTTCCAAAACTTTTCGCACTATTCTTACATCAAGAACTGCGTATCATTGTAAATATTCATATAATTTTCCAGTCTTTTTAGTTTTTGAACACTGTCTTTGGAATTATTATATTTCTAAAGATGATACGGGGAACGTATCTCACAAGATTCTCTCCCTATTTTCTTTCGAGACGTTCAAAGTTGTTAACATACTATTATAATAGTATTTCTATAAATATTATTAGCTTATTTACGATGATTTCCGATGTTCGCGTCTTACCTGCCTGCGTATGAAGAACAACGTATTCCTCACAATAAACAACATTTTGGAGATAAACTGATATTCACGAGAGCAATAGGATAATATACTAACCGCTCAGTGGAACTATCTTAAGTTCCATTATTCCATAATAAAAATATTCGGAGTAGGTTTAAATATGAAAATGAATAAATAAATTTAAAAATTGAAAAAAAAAATAAGAAAGTGACATGACTTTCACCTGCATCGTTGGGATAATTAATTTAATAAATCAATTCCGTGTAGGGCATCGCTTGGGCCCACAGCGCGCTGCCCGGCCGCGGGCGGCGGGGAGACGGGGGCGTTACGGCCCATCGCCGGGCCCTGATTGCCCCCGCGCGGGGCACGGGGGCGGCCCTGATCCGGGCCGAGATGGCCGCGCCTGCCCGACGGCTCACCGCCGTTCGCGGACAGGAAGGGGCCGGCCAGTCGTAACGTGGCGCATAGCGCCTCGTCTTCCGGCCGGCTCTCCGCTGCAGTAAATTGGACGGCTGTGTCTGCGGGATTCAATTCGAAGGTGGCCTTTAACTATCGTGAGTTTTGCCACGCGGCTCTGAGGATTTCGTTGGTTGGGGAACGGTGGATTTTAGTTAGTGTCATGAATTCGTCGTGATTGTATTGTTTTTTTTTAAAATTATTTGCAAAAAAAGTTGTATATTGATTACTCATCAACATTATTCGCCAAACGAAATCCATGTGATGTGAATTTTTTTCTATTAATGTATATAAAATGGTCGAACGTAACTGCCAATCTATAATTATTTAATACAGTTCGTATACTTTAATTTCATACTTTTTACTAACAATAATCAGCAAATCAATCAGTCTTTTAAAATAGGTCGTAACCATTGAATTATTTCTTAAAAATGTTCTAAGCTGAAAATGTTAGAGGATATTTATTTTATTATGATAAAGTTTTACATTTTAAGATAAATATTCATTATTAATGTTCACAAAGATTTTAAAGTTTAATTTCTTTACATTACTTTAATATAGATTTTAAAAATCATTCCGAAGCAGTCCAACAGTTTATCATATAATGGTTCTGTGTATGCAAAAATCAGGATTCATATTGATATTTAGAGGCACATTCGTACATATGAACTAAAAGCGTTTCTCTCCTAGTTAAATAATTATTATATAGTGACGGGCATCTTATCAAAAAACTTTTATTTTTCACATTTGGTTGTTCAAATTTCTAATAAATCAAAGGTATCTCAATGACTGTGTAGGATCATAACTGCAACGAGTCTGTACTCAACACGAAATGCACTTGACAAACGTAAAATTAATACCATTGAGTAAATCCGATTTCACACTACTCCTTTCATGTACTTGGTAAAGTGCTTTCATTCGTTCGTGACCTGGAATTTTTACAAAAACGATAAAAGCACTTTTAAAAAAAGCGGATGAAATTGCGGTATGCAAAACCCCAAACTCTGTAATTACCGCATTAAATTATCACGTGAAATAGCAGTACCTTCAAGCAGTATTGGACGGTGGAGCTGAGGACATCAGCCATCTGTTTTCCATGGACCAGAATTGAGACACTACGTGGCCGTAGGCCCGAGCGCAAGTGTTAATAATGAGCCCGAAAAGTGGACCATCTGTTCACTTTCCAGTAATTGGCGACTGCATGACCTGCCTTGCGTGTGTCACCGAGGACTCAGTTGACGAGAAACAAGTGCGCATGCTCCATTGGATTAAGAGAACTGCGTTTGCCCTTGAAACGCGCGACCTAATTTCAACAGAAGGACAGCCATTCTTTTGTTTTACTGCTTATTAACTGCTCAGTCTTTACAGGCCAAGGTGTATAAGTTGAGAGAGAGGAAAATATATATTTATTTTGAATATTTTAATGATACAATATAAATAATTTTGTTGTATATATAATTGTAGTATATATAATTTTAGTATATTTTCTGCAAATGTATATTTTTTGGGGAAAATATAATAAACTGTTTTGTAAAAAGAAAAATATATGAACGAAAATGTATTAAATTTTCGAAGAATAGACACAAGATAATCAATTCACACACATCTACGAATGGCCAAGGTAAGGTAACAAAGAACAAGTTATAACGCACTTGAATTTGAATTTTGTGTCCTAATTTCAATGGAACTGGCATTTTCGAGCTCATTTTGTGCTTTGTAAACAAATGTTGTAACGTGGTCATAAAATATAAATTTGTTCCTTACGTGACTAGAACTGGCATTGAAATCATGAATCATGTGAGTCGTCTATCATGTTTAACATACGTTTAGACTAAAAAGACGTGCATTGTTCCTCACAATCTTGACATGATGATACCAAATGCAATCACAAAGAAGTTTAGAAATTTAATGACCTACATACATGTACATTCAATTTAGAACACTTTTGGTATTGTGTTCCAGGAAATAGGGTTTGTTAAAAAAATGCTTAAGGTGGCTGTAAAACATACGTAGTAGATGATGATCAATGTTAAACCCATTGACTTAAATGACGATTTAAACCCAACTGGCATCTCATTTCATTATTCAAGTTCATCTCTCGTGAAACTTCAGACTTATTTCTTTACAAAACATTAGTAAGCTATACACACATAACTGATTTATCTTGTTTTCGACGGCAGAGTCAGATAAACTAAGAATTTACAGATTTCTTAATAGATCAAAAAAATCCGGAAACCTTGATAGCTCAGAAACATTGAGACAATAAATACATAACGACCGTAAAAATTCCCGAAGGAAAAGAGCCGTGAACTATCGCGAACGAGATGGCGGCCGTTTGTCTCCGGGTCAAGGCCTATGCAGCGGGAAAGCCTCGCGCCTCAGTTTCCTCTGAGAATCTAGGCGAGCAGGGGCTGAGCCGCGACGGTGGTCGGAGGGCGCGGGGTGGGAGCGGTGGCGGGGGGAGAGGGGCCCTTGACGCGCGACGAACGGCCATAAATAAGGCGAGCGCCAAGGCAGCGGTGGAGCCGCGGCGCTTCTGCGCCTTCGAATGCGCCGCTCCTGATTTATGGGAGCGAACGCGGCGACGGACGCAGTGAAGGGAGGTCGCTGCTGCCGCGTCGCGCCTCTGCTCGGCTCAGCCCGGGGCGACAGCCGTACGTTAGGCTTACTGGGACGCGGCGACCGGGTGCAAGGTGCCGAATGAAGTAGTCCCTTCGCCTCGAAACACTCGAGATGGTAGAGAATTCGGCAAAATGTGCATTTCAATCTACTGTATTGAATTGATAAATTAGGTGCACCATACGGATATGGAGTTGTCCCTGATAGAGAAGCTATTTATTCGCATTCCTATTTAACAAGAATGGTTTATTTTACACTATTGTTGTAATTAATGCTGTTTTGTTTTACTGATTATGTAATCTACTGTATTAATAGCGTAACTCGCAAAAAATATACTTTTGATGACAATTTCACTAACACAGCACTGTCTCTAACTTCCTGGGTCACCAATTATCGCGTAATCAAGAGATCACGTAATCAAGAGATAAAATTTATGTTAGTCGTAGAATCTAACAATAACAGACAGTAACGAAAATTATAATGTTATTGGCAATAAATGCTAGGTAATTTATCAAATGTTTCGTGCTTCCATTTTACCCTTTAATTGGTATCGCGGTCTGACATACCGCGCCGGCACGTTAACACTTGTTGAACAATCATTGATTGTTGTGTCTACACGTCCAGCGGCTCTGTACCTTCCTTCGTATTGTAGATCTATCTCTGAACAAAGTTAGAGCTTCACTAGTGGTTTCTTTTTAGTCACGTAATATTTTTGTGCGGTGCGGTATGAAATACCGCTGATACCAATTGCGTTAAGTTTTTTTTTTTCGCCTACGATATCAAAACTACGAGATAACATGTAATAATAGAGATCATGGTCATGATTTTGAAACCGAACGGGAGAAAGAGAATGAACGTGATTATGAATATGATTCAAATACTACCAACAATGACCGCATTTATTACGAAACAATGCGGCCAAAATAACTGGCGAAAAAATCCGTCCAGAGGCACTGCAGTAACATCAATTGAAGTCCTGTGTCACCTCAGCTGGTCGTTCCTTGATGTTGTTTCACCCACCCCGTGTTATTCCACTACACTCGTTCTCACTCCTCCCATTGACTCTCATTCGCTTTCAACGAGACTTACCCCGGTTCCTCAAGTGTGCGCGTCGTGACCTAGTGAAAAATTCTGCCATGACCGGGACTCGAACGTGAAGTTTTGCATCATCATAAATCTTTATAAAAAATATATTAATTTTTAGACTAGTAGATAAGTTGAGTGTTGTACAAATAATACGTTGAAATATAGGAATTAACTGTGAGAGGTATCACAGACCACCGATACCAATCAAAAGTTTGAAAAGCGATAGCAATTAAAGGTCAATCTACTCTCCGTCGATGTGCCGTTTAATGTTTTAACACATTGCTCAATTTCATAAATTGCATTACCCCTCTTTTGAAGGTGTTGGCAACTCTTTAGAGTCAGTGTATTTTGATTACAATAATATGTGAATTTGAAAGGAATCGAACAACTTAAAATGTTGTAGGGAGTATATTTTGTAATGGCTCGAAGTTCTTCGACCAAGCCACACAGTAAAGGTTAGTGCAGTTTATACTGGTAATAAGTGGCATACTAAACAAATATATTGAAATTAATTCGAAACGGGATCATAGGGACACCATCCCGCATTGAGCTTTTCAAGGCCTCCTGTTGTTTGGAGATCTCGACGCACGGCTACCAAGGGAACTCACCCGCGGCAGGAGCGCTCTGCGGAGAGAAGACCATGACCGGTGTTGCCGATGGTGGTGGTGAAGTCCAAGAAGCCGTAAACGGTCTGAGTAACGAACTGCTCCGTATTAGCGCTGGGCGCGGCGGCCGGCGCCGCGGCAGGGTTCACGTAGACGGGGCCTCCGGACGGCGTGTAGACGGCGCCCAGGACGAGCCATGCTGCAACACAGAAGACGTCGGGACATTACGACATGAGCTTGGGACGACCGGGGATAAATAACGGGCAACTTTCTCTGACAATGTGTCCGGCTCCTGACACTACTTCCAGAGCTGATGGTATCTAAATTCTTGGAGTTTATTTCGGACGCTCACGCCACGTACACCATTGGGTACGTCAAAAGAAGGCACAGCTGCACGCGGGTATAAATTATAATATTTAGTATCTTCTCATACGGTTACATCGGTAAATGTGACTGTTTATAAAAAAGTAATTGTCTGTCAGAATATTGAAGAGGTTTACTCCACAGTTTAACTCTGTTCTACACTATAAATTGTATTTCGTCATTCTTATTGTACACCGTGAAACAGCTCATGAAAAGTTCACCCAACATAGTAAAAGGACACAAAATATACCAGTAGTGTTAAATGTGTTTCTCTGGAAAAAATTTAAATTGGACCATTTCTACTACTAATGTTTTTTTAATATATTTATTTCCTGTTCAATTTAATACAAGTTTTCATCGATGTTGAAAAAATAATAACATAACTTTTTGGAGATGCCAGAATTTATATCATAATTATTGATAATTATGATTTTGTTTTAGTGATACATGGAATGAAATTATAAATGTAATAATATTTTGTAATTTTGTATCATAATTTTAGTTTTAAGAGAAAGAATTACTTAGAAGCGTTATACCAATACTCGAAATAAATTTGTCTTGAGTAATTTGGAAATTTTAATTTCAGTCACTTCATGAAAGCATTCATTTTTGTGTTATTTCCATAACAGTTTTTTTAATTGCGAAACTGTTACAAGTTTCATAAAATAGAGATGATTAATCCCCAATGAAATATTTCGTCGTTCATCAAATAATGCTTTACCTGAAAGAGGCTCTGACATAAAACAATGAAAACCGGTAAGTGGTCTGTTCAATTCCAGTATTGCAGCCAAACGTTCGCAATAATGATATTCCCGGAACGAAAATTGGGCCAACGTTAATTGAATAATTCCAGCAACCAGGTTTCGATTAAACAACTTCCAGCACGAACAGCCCCCAATTTCCTAGCAAACTCGTACAGTTCCCGTCATTCGTGTCCGATCTCCGTCGGAACTTCGAGAAAAGCGAACGCGGAACCCTCGTTTCGCCATTGAAATGACAGTTGAGCGCTGCGCTGCGTGCTCTCTCGGCGAAGGAGGCGGCCGGCTGACCGGCGCGGCGGAGTGGACGATCGCTTCTCGTCGCACGGCGCGGCGATCAATCACGCGGAGCGGCCGGCGCTTGACCTAATTACTCCGCAATTGACCTCTCCCCTCGGCGCAACGGCCGGCGGCGGGGGCGGCCAAGGAAACGGCATCAGAGCGACGGGTGGGTTGGAGGTAGTGGTGGAATGGGAAATAATGATGTGGAATGTTAACTTCACAGAGGGGTATCAGGTCAAGAAGCTTGAGTAAGTCATAGTGTAAATAATTAGTGCTCGTTGCATTAAGCTACTGTACCCTTTTATGATTAATTTTAGCTTCGTTAATGAATTTTGTTTCAACTAAACTTCCATTCTTTGTGATTATAAAGTTAGTAAATGTTATGTAAGTTTTTCAAGTTTTAAATGAGAATATCAATAATTTTATTTAAGATAATTTTGCTTTGGATTTATGTTTTAAGGTTCACAAGACGGATGTCATTAGAATTAAGCCATGCAATTATTAAATATTGAAATTTAGTAATTTGATGTTTCATTTCTACCTTTCATTATCTATGAGTGTGTTAATGTGATTTGAAACGTATTATGTTTTATTATTCGTAAGAATAGAGCTATTGTCTGACAAGGTGAATTTTATCAGAAATATATTTCAACGTATCTTGCGTTGCAGAATGTATTTTACAAAATCATGGACAAATACAAGTAGCAAGCGGGTTATTCCAGCCGTCAAGAATAGCGAAATACATCAATCACGAGATAGAAAGTAACAATCCATACGATTAGTACCCAAGACCTTGCAATTTGCATCACAATTTTCTTTCACAAAAATCCATAGCTTTTTTGTTGTTATTTCTTGCAAGCGATTGCCATTGCTCGCACTCGATTCGCGTGCGCGGCCTGAGGCCACTTGCCGTACAACGGCGGCACGCCACCCCCGCGCCCAGGAATTAGTCAGGTGAGAAGCCTCCAGGTGTGTTTGCGGGGCGGGCGCGCGCACGCAGCCTTGGGATGCATATTACAGTGCGCGTGACACCGCTGCAGCGCCGCGCGGCCGCTTGCGCAACGCGCGGTGGGCGCTGGTGGGAAGAGCGGAGGTGAAGGTGGAAGTGGGTGGGACGGAGGCGGAGAGCAGAGGGGGAGGAAGCAGGGGAAGAATGAAGTGAAATATAGGTGGGGACAGAACGCGGGGGTGGGGTTGATGGGGGGATGAAGGTGGGGCTGAGGGCAAGGACAGACTGAGGCGGGAAGGTGGGGCTGAGGGCAAGACAGATAATGAGCAGGGTGGAGGTGGAAAGACGGGGAGAGTATGATGAAGCAGAATAGGAGTGTGTGGGAGTGACGGAAGAGGACGATGATTGGGGCGGGGACAAGGACGGGTGCACAGGCGAGAGTGGGAGCTGTGAGGGAAATGCAGGGAAGGAATCGGGTGGTTGTGGTGAAGATGACGGAGATGACGGAAGGAAGTGGATAATGAACTGGACTAGGGAGCCAAGGCGTGAATGGGGTGCGGGTGCAGAGGCGATAGTATTGCTTGGGGGTGGGAACGGCAGGAGTGAAGCGGAGGTTGTGATGGAGGGACGGGAGCTGGCGGTGGCGGTGGCGGGCAGGGCAAGAACGGGAGTGGGCGCGGGCGGCGTTCGTCTGTGCTGGGAGTGGCTGAGGCCACTGGGCATGTAGAGCGGAGGCAGCGGGAGTGGTCGCTTCGAGGGCGCTGGAGGCGGAATGAACGGCGCAACACTAGGAGTTGGGGGCGGAGTAAGAGAATTCTTCGCGTGAGACTGCCTGCATAATTAACATGCATATGAAGTAAAAGTGGTGAAAATGTTGGTGAGTTGCATGTAATGTTGATTCTATTGAGCAAAGATAGTATTAATTAAAAATGGAAAGTGAAACTGCGAAAACGTTGCCATATTTAATGTTCGAATATTTGGAAACACAAGTTTATTGAATTTTGCTTCTAGAACTGTTGAAAATTATTTGCGCTCTTAGGAAAATTAATACAATAAAACAACAAAAACTAAAACTATGAAACTATTTGTAGGAATATTTCGTCAGCAGTCAATGACTAATAAATATAAAAATTCGAATTTGCAAAATATGTTCACGGATGTGACAAAATCCAATCAGAGAAATATTTATTGTCTGTTATTCCTTCTATTTCAATTAGATTTAATTAGGATTTGTAGTGTGTCGGATCGTATTGATTTCTTGAGAAGCTTTAGTAAAGAATAAAAAGAATATAATTATACAACTCGTTCCCAATTCCGTGTATATGTGTATATATATATATATATATATATATATATGTGTGTGTGTGTGTGTGTGTGTGTGTGTGTGTGTGTGTGTGTGTATGTGTGTGTGTACATATTCGTATGCCCTTAAAAATTACCGAAGTTTTCCTCATAGCGAAAGTAAAATATAACTTTTTATCAATCTGTATAAAATGTGTGTACCATTACGAGCACTATTTGCTTATATGACTGAAGTATTCCATCAACTTCTTGCGGCTATGTCCTTGGACTTCGAACTAATCGCGGCAGTCGTTTGCAGCTCCTTCGTCCTCGAGAGCTCTGCACCGCGTTTTTGACGAGAGATCGGAAGCGCTCCTTTACAACTGCTCGTCGCCGCCCCGCCCCGCCCCAGCCCCGCCCCAGCCCCGCCCAGCCCCGCCCGCGCCACAGCCTCTGCCTCTGCAACCCCCACCGCCTCCACCATCCCCGTGCCTGCCACCCCGCCTCCGCTCCCGCCCCCGCCGCCGCCTCCATAGCCACCGGCCGCCCGCCGCCGTCGCGCGCCTTGCAAGAAGCACTCTGTGTCTCGGATGGTCTGCCTCCCCTCCCCCCAGCGCGACGACTCGCGACCGCAGAGCGGACGCGACCGCTCCTCGGATGCGCGTGGCAGCGCGGCAAAAAGGACGTTTTGCGGTGAGGACGTTCGAGGGCGCTCGAATTGCCCGGTGCAATTTGACAGGTGGAGAGGCATCCCTGTATTATTACCGTGGTCACACTCAGCTGCGATACGGGTCGAAGAGTTACATGTTAAGTTATGTTGATTCAGTCTTAAATAACGCATAGAAATATACAAATCGAAATAAACGAATATTGATTCTGAGTAAATACGGCAAACTGATTTTTCAATTTTAACCCGTTTTGCGAGGATATCACTGTCGTTTTCTCGCAGCGTCCGTACAATTCGGTGACTGTAAAGCCGGGCTGTTGTGTTCTTAATAGGACTATTCTGTTCGTAGACGGTGTGTTCTGTTCAAAGATTTGCTCTTCTGTTTAAAAGCCAGCTATAGTGTTCGGAACAAGAATGTTCTCTTCGGACCGAGCTTCTCTGCTCAGAGAGAAACTGTTCTGTTTAGAACAGATCACGCCGTTCCAAAAAAATGTCCGAACAGCACAGCACATTCCGGACAGAACAACCTGGGTCCGAACAGAGCAGCCCGGATCAGTCTTTGGACTGTTTCTTCACGGCGTGAAGCTCTTCTGTACGGAGTCTGGCTATAGAAGAATTCACGTAAGAACAAGCAAAAGTGACAGTTTGCTAAACAAGTGAACTTCACATGTAATTCAGAGAAGTATCCCTCCGCCGCGGCAGCTGTCCAGAAACACGTGCACCAGTAAGCACCTTACATTCAAGACTCGGTTTTAAAATAAACCTAATACTTATCACGCATAAACTAAATTCCATATAATGTGTATAAAAAATATTTTTTTACAGAAGAGCACATAGCACTGCACTTCCTAATTTCAATTATTTCTCGTGGCGCACTATATTTTCGTCGGAAGAGGACATCACAAAAGGAAGCGTCGAAGCCATTTACAAGTTAGCCAACTGCAAACGAACGAATCGAGGAACCGAGGAGGTTCAATGGGATCAAGGACACAACGACCACAGAACCTTCGGTTATGTTGCCAGCACTAGCTGTCAAAATTGCTTGTTCTTACATGAATCTCTCTTTACTCGAAGCGCGGAAATAGGCGTGGCGTGGAAATGGGCGTGGCGTTGTGCGACAGGGTGAGCTCCAAGAGCGTGCGGGGGCGGTCCTCCCGCGGATGATGAGTCGGCGGCGGGCGCCTCCTCCGGGCTGGCGTCGTGAGAGCCGCGGCGGAACGTGACACAATGGGTAATGGCGCGTGTTCGTGGGTGGAAGGTGACCTTCAGACCGAAATAGCGCTCCGCGTCAGGCAAACGTTTCCCGCGCGGCGCGGGGCTCCACACCGCCAGCACCGCTGCTGCTGTTTGCTTAGCGGGTGATGTCCGACAGCTGTTGCAGTCATCTTGCGACGTGCTTGTGAAAAGGATTTACGGATCGCTCATAACACTCTGACATCAGTGATGTGTGTACACTTTCGTATTTAAATTACTTAACCTTGAAATTCTTTGGTCTTTAATATTTAAGACTTTGATATTTAATATTTAATTTTTTAATGTGTGGCATTAAGTAGTTATGATACTTTTCCTGATTTTTAATTGAGGAGGAATATATTTTTGGAAATTAAATCTCATTTTTTATTACATTTAGTAATATAATAATATTGTAGATTTACGTTCAACTGAAATTCAGGAGGAATAAGCAAGTTGATTTATGAATATAAATCGTATGTGACCTAATATTGATCCACTTGAAAAGGACTCTTGAAATATATTTTAAATTTGATTGCAGGATTTGGAAGCAGTATGCTATTTATGACTAAAAAACTAATACGGCAAGGACAAGACCTTTATGATATTACACTTTAATTAATCAAGAAGTCTTGACAACTTCTTTGTGTTAAAGCTGTGTAAACAATAAATGTATTTACAGATAATCTGTACTTGTGTGCGTTTGTTTCCCTTTTAGAATGCTCTTTGTGTGATTGAAGTGTTTGCTTGTAGATGTGACAATAATGAGGAAACTCATCAGAAGCCGCAACTCACGTTACGTTGTCCGTTTTGTAGAGTTGCGTTCGTGGCCTCCGCACTTGAGCATCCTCTTTGTCGATTCGCCGAAACTAGTTTTACTGGTTCCCCGAGGTGCTGCTTGGTGATTTCACAGATTCTTCACGCGCTGTTGAGGATGCGATCGTGCTTCGCAGCAGATTCGGAATGTTGTGTTCAGAATTGTCGCCTGAGTTGTCTTCGTTGGAAAGTGTCGTATAGTTGTTTTTAAGCACGTCATGACCGTAACTTTCTATTCAGTCCCAGAAACAGCTTTTGCAATGTATATTGATTTAAGATCTCTGATGTTTAGGGGCATACCGCCATTTTTAACCATCTCTGTGATTGGAAATCAAGACTTCAGGAAAATAGAAATATTACATCCATTTCTACATAAAAACAATATACAGATCAGCAACATTAGTAAAACATTTATGCGTAACATTATAAATTATTATGATGTGAATTATAAAATAAATCTACAAATTCAGGTAGCTTAAATGAATTTCGTCTGGTATTTTTTTCGGTAGTTGCAGATTTAAGTATGCGAAATACACGCATTCCATGGAATGTAAGATATGTTTATCAACAAAACCTCAGATACGCTTCAGGGATTAACAGAGAAAGACTTAAGAAATACCAACACATCAGAACTCGTGGCGGTTTACTTGAAAACGAGTTGTTCTCGGAACGAGGAGCACCACATACAAATTCCTTCTCGCCAGCAAATACTACATCGCCGACCAGATGTGGTTCTATGGCCTGGCGATGTAACGAAGAGACAAAATGAGAAAACCCACGCGCAAGTAATTTAAACATGACACATGAAAGAACCCATAACTTGCGGAAAAATGTTGGGTCTCTCAGCAAATGAGGAATGCCGCGCGGTAATTGGAGAAAGGCGACCATCGCACCACCTGGTGGCGAGGCCGTGAGGCGAGCGGAAGGGTGGGTGACATCACAAGGAGTTGCGGTTGCTCCCCCAAAAATAATCTCTTCCCACGGCCGCAATTACGTAGACGTGGACTTTACGAGATAAGCAACAAAACGCAACGCTGGTCTACTACAACTGTGGGTTATTCTTTTGATGCCCCATCCAACCTCAAAAAGCAGCGACCTTCATTGCGTCAGCAGTTAATCTGCAATATACGAAGGTTCTGCACCTTCTCTCCTTAACTCAAAGAGCTGTTAAAGCTGATGTAACCAAAAAATGACGCGAGAGGTAAAAATGTAGTTTGTTATTATTTTCTTGTCAAGGTTTATCAAGGGTGTGAATCAACATCTTTCTTACTATCAGTCTGACTTGACAAACCAGAAACCCAAGGTAATGTAGAACCAGCGATGGTTATCGGTGCACCCATTAAACGTGTGATGTTTGTAACTACAATGCAAATTGTATCTAAATATTGTGAGTCCTTGAACATGACGTAACAAAAGATAATTTGTTGTAAAAATATTTGTTTTCAAAAATAAAAATGTGCTAGGATTGCATGTCTAAAAAACAAACATGATACTAAAAAATTGCATAATTTAACGATGATTATTTGCTTCAAGTGTTGACAGTGTAGAAGTTGTCTACATTGAGGAGTCAAATGGTGAAACCACAGAAAAAATCCTTTTCCTTCATTTAAAATTAGTATCATGCGTGCAGCTATTGTCATTCACTAGAAATCATTAATATCATATATTGGAGTATTGCCATAAAATAATACCAACAGCAACAAATAATAAATCATAGTCTTCGTTCCGTCAAAAGAAAACGCGAAGCCAAATCCGAGGCAGTCTCAACGCTACAGCGAAGCGTGAAGTGTGCCCTTATACATTAACGCTAAACGTTAAACGCTAAACAAAGCCTCTCGACGGCCGCTCGACGTCTCTTCGCAGGCGACACCCACTCCCTCTAATGACCGGCCTTTTTCCTGCGCCTCCAGCGCCACCTCCCCCTCTGCCCCTCCCCACCCTCACCCCAACCCCATCCCCCCCGCCGGATGGCGTTTTTAAAACAGACGCGCAGCTTCCGTCGTCTGAGCGCTGAAAAAGAGCGATAAAGCTTCGCGGGGACGCGGCGGCCGGGGCTCCGGGGACGGGAAGAGGGCTCGTGGGACGGGAAAAGAGGGGGAGGGGGAAAGGGAGGGGTGGAGGAGGGCAGAGATAAGGGCGCGCTTCGGCCTCCCCTTCGTTTTCTTAGCGCGCCGCGTCCGCGAGCGTTAGTTTTTCCTGCGGCGACTTATAAGGAAAATAACCGACGGCTAGGGAAAAGGGCAATTTTCCTCTGGGACGGTGACTGTTTGAAAGCGACCCACCCTCGGTTACTGTCTCTTAGCTGCTCTTCTGGTTCCATGTATTTTCCACTGATTCGGAATGAACAGTTCCTTGTCTTAATGGTTCCTCTTGTACTAACAC